>JAFIRS010005219.1:0-62589 GCA_018342105.1 Gonioctena quinquepunctata
TTCACGTAACCAAAAATATTGTAGTACTAAGCTGTCACTGAACATTAATAAATTACTAAACAAATAATGACATTTCCCAAAAAAGTAGACGACTATGTTTTTTATAAATAGATAAGGAATATTTTTTGTCATATTCTGTCTGCTAGACCACAAGTACCAAACATGTTTGGAAACAGCTCATTTTTATCACTCTAAACATGTAGCAAACTACGGGGTGTTACATTTGAACCAATTGCCGCTAGACAATAAGTATCTTTGATAATATTGTTAATTTACCCAATGAAGAATGTTACGCGTTACTTTATGAGCACACACAAAACTATTGTATTTTTGTGCACCCTGTACCAATTGGAATCAACATGTGATACATTTTTGGAATCAGCTCAGCTAGAGTAATCCGAAAATTGAGACAAAATGGGGGTGTTCCATTTAAAAAAAATGACGGTGACGTCATTACTCGAACGTAATCCACCCTGTATATTAGATTATTATTTTAAAATACGGCAAATTAACATCAAAAATCGACGTGTTTCAGGATTATTTCTTAAAATGACCTGTTTACCTAAAAATGAATTTGTTCCATACTTTACGGACACACTGTATATATTTCTATGGTACAGACTCTCTTGATAGTCGAAATCGGTTTTTAAATTATGTTTCGTTCCACAAGGTGAAATGGTCTAACCTATTTCTAAATATCCTTTGTCGCCGAGAGGCTTCAACAATATTCACAGCATCTTCTTCATCATCGGTTGAAAGTTCCTCAAAAATAACGTGGATATCGTTTGCTATCAATTTGCGAAAACGAAAAATCAAAACAATAAAATTGAGGTTATATGACTCCTGCAATATTGACAAGAGCAGGAGAATTGTCGACGATCGGAAACCACCATTTTCTACAAAGTTAACTTTAACCGACACCCATTCCACCCGATAAAGTTAACTCCTACATTTTGAAATTAACTATAACATGTGACGTCATCCACAAGTTAATTTCTAGTTATCTGTCGAAATAGTTTTATAATACCCAACCTTAGTGGTTCAGACTCCCTCTTTGATTCATATATAAAATTTACCTATAAAATAATGTGAACTCGAAGATAATATAAATATTTTTTTTTTTCATTTAGGATTGTCAACTAAATTATGTAAATTTGACTCTTTAAACTTATAATCATCTCTGTGTATACATATTATATTCATTTAAAAAAAATTAATGTTCAGATACCATAAAATATTCATATACCACAATATGTACTTATGTTATAATTATAATTATCAACTCAGTTATTCTTTCGGCAACACTTCAAAAGAACTTCAGCACAGGCTAACGTTCAACCCTGTGACTTCAATCATAATACACAATTTGCACAGGCAATCATTCAATCCAATCAGGATATTCTATCATGATTCCCATGTGATACAGCTAACTTTCCTTCGTCACCCAATTCCATATATATCTTTTATTTCCTCATTTGGTATATAAAAATTCGCGGAATCATACTGGATCATCCATTCATAAAAAGTCAAATTGTCATTCAATGTCTTTCAACCCAATTGCATTTATTTTCAACCTTAACAAAAAAAAAAAATGGCTTTAAATCTTGAGGGGGTCCACCTATTCTAAGGTTCTATTATAGTACTTTATAATTAGGAAATCTGTGAGTTGAATATAAATTATACTTTCTGTTCTGAAAGTGAGAGATTTAAGTGTGAAATAAATTAGTAAAAACCAAGTTAAGTTTATTTACGTTACAATAAATAAAATAGGTACTAGAAATGCTGACCTATTAGGTAGTTGGTCTTTCTAAATTTGCTTTAATGTGCCCCATTAACAAGCGTAGGTACAGACCATATAAATATACAGTGTGTCCGTAAAGTATGGAACAAATTCATTTTTAGCTAAACAGGTCATTTTAAGAAATAATCCTGAAACACGTCGATTTTTGATGTTAATTTATCGTATTTTAAAATAATAATCTAATATACAGGGTGAATTACGTTCGAGTAATGACGTCACAGTCATTTTTTTTAAATGGAACACCCCCATTTTGTCTCAATTTTCGGATTACTCCAGCTGAGCTGATTCCAAAAATGTATCACATGTTGATTCCAATTGGTACAGGGTGGACAAAAATACAATAGTTTTGTGTGTGCTCATAAAGTAATGCGTAACATTCTTTATTAGGTAAATTAACAATATTATCAAAAATACTTATTGTCTAGCGGAGAGAATATGCTGGAATACATGACTTTATAAATGTTCGAACTGCAGCCCTTGCTGTATTCGACAGTAACCCAAACGGTGTACAAATTCTTGTTGAACCTTGTGTATGGTTTCTTGCGTAATATTGTTTATTTCTATTCGAATTTTCTCTTGTACATCTGCAATATTTGCTGGTTTCGTTTTATAAATAACATTCTTCAGATGGCCCCACAGAAAATAATCCAAAGGATTTAAATCTGGTGACCTCGCTGGCCATTCAGTGGGTCCACGTCTACCAATCCACCTGTTCGGAAAAATTTCATCTAGGTACCTTCTAACATCTACAGCATAATGTGGAGGTGCACCATCCTGTTGAAACCATAAACTCTCATCAAAACCTCCAGGATTACGTCTGCTGGGAAACAAATTACGTAAAGTAGGTACGAGATACCCCCTTAAAAACTCAAGGTACGTTGCCCCGTTTAAATTACCTTCGAAAAAGTAGGGTCCGATGATTCGATTTCGTACAATTCCAGCCCATACATTTACCTTTTGAGATTATTGTGTATGATGCTCACGCATCCAGTGGGGGTTTTCTTTTGCCCAGTATCTACAATTCTGACGGTTAACCTCACCATTTAACATGAAAGTGAACTCATCAGAAAAAATAATGTTTTGTATCAAGAGAGGGTCTTGGTGACATTTATCCATCATTTCTTCGCAAAATTGGAGTCTTCTATCGGGATCATCTTCGTTTAATTCTTGCACAAGTTTGATTTTATAAGGATGTCATTTTTCAAGCTTCAATAGTTTGTGTACCGTTGTTTTGCTAACACCGATATAGCGACTAACTTTACGAACAGAAGTGTGTGTATCTTCTTCAAAACTCAGTAAAACATCTAATGCTGTATCAGCATTTGCAGGGGGACGACCTGATTTGCGTACATTTTCAACATTACCAATTTCTCGAAATTTCGTTTCAATCTTACTGACTGTTGAACGCGTTATAGGTCTTTCTGGATATTTATCATTAAACAAATTGCACACTTCCATCCGAGTTCGCGATCTGTCTCCATACCCAATCACCATAAGTATTTCAATTCTTTGTTTTACACTTAACTCCATTTCTACTTCCAATTAAATCTAAGCAATCATTCGAATATTCACGAATACCAAAAATATTGTAGTACTAAACTGTCACTGAACATTAATAAATTACTAAACAAATAATGACATTTCCCAAAAAAGTAGACGACTATGTTTTTTATAAATAGAAAAGGAATATTTTTTGTCATATGCTGTCTGCTAGACCACAAGTACCAAACATGTTTGGAAACAGCTCATTTTTATCACTCTAAACATGTAGCAAACTACGGGGTGTTACATTTGAACCAATTGCCGCTAGACAATAAGTATTTTTGATAATATTGTTAATTTACCTAATAAAGAATGTTACGCGTTACTTTATGAGCACACACAAAACTATTGTATTTTTGTGCATCCTGTACCAATTGGAATCAACATGTGATACATTTTTGGAATCAGCTCAGCTAGAGTAATCCGAAAATTGAGACAAAATGGGGTTGTTCCATTTAAAAAAAATGACGGTGACGTCATTACTCGAACGTAATTCACCATGTATATTAGATTATTATTTTAAAATACGGTAAATTAACATCAAAAATCGACGTGTTTCAGGATTATTTCTTAAAATGACCTGTTTACCTAAAAATGAATTTGTTCCATACTTTACGGGCACACTGTATATATTTCTATGGTACAGACTCTCTTGATAGTCGAAATCGGTTTTCAAATTCTGTTTCGTTCCACAAGGTGAAATGGTCTAACCGATTTCTAAATATCCTTTGTCGCCGAGAGGCTTCAACAATATTCACAGCATCTTCTTCATCATCGGTTGCAAGTTCCTCAAAAATAACGTGGATATCGTTTGCTATCAATTTGCGAAAACGAAAAATCAAAACAATAAAATTGAGGTTATATGACTCCTGCAATATTGACAAGAGCAGGAGAATTGTCGACGATCGGAAACCACCATTTTCTACAAAGTTAACTTTAACCGACACCCATTCCACCCGATAAAGTTAACTCCTACATTTTGAAATTAACTATAACGTGACGTCATCCACAAGTCAATTACTAGTTATCTGTCGAAATAGTTTCATAATACCCAACCTTAGTGGTTCAGACTCCCTCTTTGATTCATATATAAAATTTACCTATAAAATAATGTGAACTCGAAGATAATATAAATATATATTTTTTTCATTTAGGATTGTCAACTAAATTATGTAAATTTGACTCTTTAAACTCATAATCATCTCTGTGTATACATATTATATTCATTAAAAAAAAATTAATGTTGATACCATAAAACAATATGTACTTATGTTATAATTATAATTATCAACTCAGTTATTCTTTCGGCAACACTTCAAAAGAACTTCAGCACAGGCTAACGTTCAACCCTGTGACTTCAATCATAATACACAATTTGCACAGGCAATCATTCAATCCAATCAGGATATTCTATCATGATTCCCTTGTGATACAGCTAACTTTCCTTCGTCACCCAATTCCATATATATCTTTCATTTCCTCATTTGGTATATAAAAATTCGTGGAATCATACTAGATCATCCATTCATAAAAAGTCAAATTGTCATTCAATGTCTTTCAACCCAATTGCATTTATTTTCAACCTTAACAAAAAATAAAAATAAAAAAATGGCTTTAAATCTTGAGGGGGTCCACCTATTCTAAGGTTCTATTATAGTACTTTATAATTAGGAAATCTGTGAGTTGAATATAAATTATACTTTCTGTTCTGAAAGTGAGAGATCATCGTCTGATTCACTATACTTGTGTAGTGTGCAGTTAACGCTTCTACCCTGGGCAAGTTGAGAAGGACCGCCTTCGTCGATTTCCAACACATATTTTTTAGAGTTCTTTCCTTTATTGTCTTCCAGTATTTCATTTTATCTTTTTTTAGGTTTGTTACGAGACTGTCGCCATCCAATTCAACTTCTAAATTTTGCAGATCATGGTCAAGGATTTCAAGATCTAGGATTTGGTGTTGAGGGCAGGATATCATGGCGCCTTGCCTTTCCATTGCCATAGTCAGTTCAATAATATGTTTAAGGTTGTGGAATTTGTTGGTAACTATACTAGCGAGAAAACGATCCTGTCCAATCTCATGATTGTCAATATATTTTTTGAGTATTTAGAATAGTTTCTAGCTTGTGGGCGTGATCCTCAATTTTTTCAAATGATGCTGCAGCAGCTTCTTCATACATTTTGGATTTAATTGAATTTTCACTTATTGTTCTAATTGATTTTGTTAATCCCTTCCTTAGATTGACAATAGTATCTTCCAAGGTATTCTCATTCATCACTAGCGAGCCCAGTTTTCTATCAGTTGCTACGCTGCAACACCAATTGAGAGCATCACCTGAGGAATCTGGGCCCCTTTTTCGCACATTATGAAAGGTTGAGCAGTTTCGTATGAGCACGCTCTCGAATTTGGTTGGATTCGGGTGAGTCAGAGCTTTCCATCAGGTTGGCCTCTGTTGGAAGGATAGGTTCTCTTTCGTACACCAACATGATTGTGTTGTATCTTGGCGGGAAGTATTGTATGCAAATCTAACATGGGGTAAAAATTCGTCCCAGTCGGTTTGCTTAGTGTTCGTGTACATGGACAACATTTTTGCCAGGCTCCCATTAAATATTTCTACCAGGCCATTACAATTTGGGTCGTACACTGTGGTATACTGGTTCACAGTGCCCATAGCGTGAAGAAATTCCTGAACAAGGTGTGATCTAAACGTTTGGCCACGATCACTGAGTATATGCCGAGGTGCGCCGTGCCGGATTATTATATTATTCAAGATAAACTTAGCCACAGGACCCGCTTTACCTGTGGAAAGTACTTCAGTTTCTGCCCACCTAGAGACATAGTCGGTTGTCACCACTATAACCATTTTTCCATTTTGGCTTCTGTGCAATCGACCTAGAATGTCTTTTTTTACCCTCTCAAAGGGTGTGCCTACTGGAATTGGTTGTAATTCTCCCGCTGGTTTCTTCATTTCACAGCCTTTACAAGCCTGGCAATCGCACCTTTTTACGAACTCCTTTACGCCCGTTCGAATATTCGTCCAATAATATCGGGTTTTTATTTTATGCAGTGTTTTTGTTATCCCTTAATGTCCTGATAGGGGTTCCGAATAGTGCTGAAATAGAATTTCTCCAATGAGATGATTCGGTATCACCAAGACGGTATCACCAGACCATTAGGGGTAGGATTCACTTTATAGAGGACACCGTCGATTATCCTGAAATTATTTTCACGTTTGGTCAATCCAATCGGGGCCGGGTGTCCATCGGGATCATTGATCAGGTTGAGTCCTTATTTCCGCATCCTTTTGTTGTTCTTTTGCCAGGTTGTGTGCCATCAAGATGAATGTTGGTATGTCTTAGACATCTTGTATATTTTCATTTGTATTTGGTGTCAAAACAGGATTTCTTGACAAACAGTCTGCGTCTGAGTGGTTTTTCCCATTTTTGTAGACAATTTCATAGCCGAACTCAGATAGTTCCGAAGACCACCTTGCTAATCTTCCTGTTTGATCTTTTAGTGATCGTATCCAGCATAGCGCATGGTGATCTGTAACGATCTTCACCGGTCTACCATATATTAGGTTCCGCAGATACCCCAACGACCAAATTGCAGCCAACCCCTCTATTTCTGGGATGGTATAATTTTGTTCACATTTTGAGAGACTTTTGCTTATATACGCAATTGGATGTTGTTGTCCGTCATCTCCAGTTTGCTGCAGAATGCTCTCAATACCTTTTGTACATGCGTCAACCCTAAGTACACATCCGATGTTGGGATTGAAGTGATGTAGGGACAGGTGCCGTTGAGAGTTTTTCTTTCAGAGTTTCGAATGCCTGCTGTTGCTGTTCCTCCCAAATAAATCCTGTGTCTTTCTTCATTGCTAGGTGTAATGGTCGAACTATTTTTGCAAAGTCTCTTATGAACTTCCTGTGAAAGTTGCAGAGCCCTATAAAACTCTGTAGTTGTTTTATTGATTTGGGAGGTTGGGAACTACTTGACGAATGTCTTCGTCTGGTTCTATACCTTGTGTACTGACGATGTGGCCTATAATTTTCACTGTTCAACTATTCAAGGGTGTTAATACTAGTTGATTAAACTCGACATTATATTTTGTTTGCAGACACCATTGCTGAAAAGATAAAATGGAAAATAGTTCAACATCTTTATATATGGAGAGCTATAACCTGAATATGGCCGTCCATTGTGGGCAGCATGGAGGTAATATGTATATTAAAATTAATACAAAAGATACGTACCATAGCAACTATTCGAGGGTGTTGACATCATAAAGAAATGCCGATATAGCATTGTTAGCTGTTTGTTTTATATTTGATCATTATAAGATTGTGTGTTGATCTTTTGGTGCGGAAACAAGAAAAGTTTTGCTTTCGTTTCGACCACTTTGGAAAAATTGATGTGGGATGTGTCATGTCATAGGTGCCGTGTGGGGGGGAATTTGATATTTCGACTGTGATAGTTGGTGTACTGATTTAGTTTCGTAGTTCGCCGTTTGGTATGTTGGGGTTGATTGGGGCATTTTATGTGTGGTTTAAATATGAAGGTAAAACTCTTAATTTTATATATACGGTAGTTTATTATTTAGCTGTTTATATTATGGTGTGGTGAATTCTATTTGAATTATTTATATCTGTTCTTTTGTTTCTTTGATGTTCATTTTCTCCTCGTTAGATTCATATGTGTGTTATGATTGTCATTCATTATATGTTTGTTTAGTGCTGTGTTAGATTTTTGCATGTATTTATGTGTCCTTTAATTCTATTTTCTAATAGTTGTGACGTCATTCCTATATATTCTTGGTCACAATCTTCGCACGGGATACTATATACCAAATTATTTTTTTTCATTTTGGGGTCTTGGCTTTTTAGACGGGTATAAACTTGTTTTAGAAGGTTGTTAGATTTATAGCATGTTCGAATATTATGTTTTTGAAGGATGTTACTTATATTTTCTGATAGGGATGGTAGCTATGGAATTGTAGTGAATTTTTCGGGTGTTGTTTTGGTTTTTTGTTTTTGTGAAGGGTTGTAAAGTATGTGAATGCGTTGTTTTATGATTTTATTAACTGGGACTAAAGGATAGTTATTATTCATTCGAGTTTTTCGGATTTCATTCAATGTGTTTTTCCTGGGGACTACTTAAGTGGAGGGCTCTGTCTGCTAAACCTGTAATGACGCTCTTTTTTGGGACATTGGGTGGTTGGAGTCGTAGCTTAAATATCTGCCTGACCAAGTTGGTTTGGTGTATCGTCATTCGGGGTGAAGTCAGACGATTTTTGCCGTTTTTTGTCAATAAAAATTGGAATTTTCAAAAGAAAATTTGGAAAAAAAAATTAGATTCGTGCAAGTATCTATTCTCAAATTCCATAGTAGAACCAAATAAATTTTCATTCTTCCCACAACTTTGTTTTTGTTGAAGAGTGTCCGCCTCCACCCCTATATGTGCGGTGAAGGCGGCCGACCATATGTTGAGTGTTAAAAATTGTTTCAGTCCCTATAGCGGGGCATATTCGATATATATATATATATATATATTTATATATATATATATGTATATATATATATATATATATATATATATATATATATATATATATATATATATGTATATATATATATATATATATATATATATTTATAAAGGGTAAGGATGAGATCATTTACAAATAAATGTTAGCCAAGGTGAGATCATTTTGGGAAGGCAAGATCCATTTTTGAATCTCGACTTTTTCAGTGTGTATATCGAATTTTTTCGGTCAATATTTATGTGGGAGATTTCTGTTTTGAATTTTTTGCCGGATCTCATCTTAATTTTTTTTCTCCAATTTAATACACCAGTATGTCACGGCTATTGACGGCAGAGGGCGCTCATGATAGGAGTATAAGATTATAAATATTAACCAAAGAGAGATCCGAATATTTGGCAACGTCGCAGATCTCGTCATTCTCCAATTTATAATACTGTTAAAAGTTGACATATCAGAAAATAATAAGTTTTGATTCCAAATTTTTCAAATTTTATAAGACAAAACATTTTGAGAATTTTGTGAGATTTATATTCTGAATAAATGGCTGGAAGTTATAAAACGCCTAAGATATGGTATTTTTTTTCTCTCCTCTTCTCTTTATCATTGTTACTTTATCTCCTCTACAAAATGGAATTATTAAATTCTAAAACGAACATTTCTTATTTCCAAAAATATGGTCTTGGATTTTTTAATCCGTTTTCAGTTGGTCGATCTCCCTGATGTGGTGATTTACAATAACAATCGATAAAATACATATTTCAGTGAAACAAAGTTTGCTAAAAAGTATGAAGATATTGAACACATTGTTTTTGCTAAAAACTTGTCTTTATCTAACACATTATTCAGTGCGAAGTACTTCATAGTTGCATTGTTTTTATTCGAAACCAATGAGAGGATGAGATTCCATTTTTTTCCTATTTGCGTTTTCTTTATTCATAAATATTATGAATTAGAAGAAAAAGTTGTTTCATTAACATTTTTGTTTTCCTGAAATAATACGTTTCAAATGAAAACAATTCAATCAAGAAGTAAATAATGTATTAGACAAAGACAAGTTTATAGCAAAAACAATGTTTTAGAGTATCCATACACATTTTAACAAAATTCTTTCCACTAATGTGTTCATTTTATCTGTCGTTTTGGTACACCATACGGAATAAAAATCCAGGACCATATTAAAAAAATAAAATTGATTATAGTTGCTCAAAGAAGACTTTTCGTAGAGGAGAAGAAGTGACAATGATGAAGTTACTTATTTCAAAATATCTCTTCAAATAAACTGAGGAAAAAATTCAAAGTATTTTGCAGAATTTCGTTTTTTTCCGGATATATCCGTATTCCGATTTCTCTAAATTTGACACAAAATGGAGCAACTTTGCTTCAATTTGTGCCACCTATATTTCATATGGTTCCCGATATCGCCATGTTTAACCTCCAATTTGTAACAGCCTGTACAGGAGATCTTTCAAATTCTCAGGAAAACTATACCTAGTAATATTTTATATATTGAATTTAGTGTACGAAACTGTTGATATATTCGATTTGACGAATCAGAAACTTCCTAAAATTTGCGAATATTCTGAATCGAACCAGTATAACTTGGTAAGTACAAAAAAAGACATCTTGAAGGATATCTGAGAATTTATTAGCGGGAAATTAGTTTTGTTAGGTGAAACTACAGAATATCATCTTCTTTAAATTCTGAATGTATTATAAATGAAAACTTTTATTTGCACCCAAGTTTTATCTTCAAACATTGCCTTGTATTTATTTTTAAACTGTAGACACTCTTCCTTTTTAGGGGTAATCTATTTACATATATGTTTTTTGGAAAACCCTTTCATTAAAGATTTTTTTTTGTTACTCCACGATTCACGTAGCTTCGTCTCCATTTTGTTTTCTTTCTTCTTTTCATTACGACCAGTTCCTATAAAAAACAATTTTCAATCCGAAATTTTCAATTAGATGATAAATCTACCTGTGTTGGATTCAGAGCTGGAATGTTGGTATTGATTTTCCAAACATTCAGCTGTTTGGAATTTCTCCACATTGTCAGATTCTGAAAGAATAATTAATGAAAATATTACATTTTAAGTAAAAAGCATATACCAGATGTATCAGGGTATTTAAGGGGAAAATGTTGGGAAACATGGAAAACTTTTTGCACATTTTGAAGTTGAATATTACAGAAAAGACAATGAACTGATTTCAAGAAATAAAAAACTACTATCTATAAACACAATGGAAACAGTTTCGCTGGATCGACAGCTCCATATAAAATAATTGAGTTTTTCCCTAAAAATAAAACTCTACTCTACTATCTACTATTTTTTCGAAAAATGTTCAAGTTTGCAGGTATTCAAAGTGTTACGTTTCAAATGGGATAACTGTATTGGCAAACTGTGATTATTGTTTAAGCTATAAACTGTAATGGACAAAAGCAAATATCAACTTTTTTCTATTACTGGGTTTCAGATGAACATTTTTATACAGAATCTAGTTTGTACCAGGTTATCCAATGAAAATGCCACCCATATATTTTCTTTATTTTTGTATTCAGAAAAAAAAAGTTATATCCATGATTATTCAGGGTGTTTTCTGTATATTACTTTTCCAAAATCTATGACCTCTGGCCATTTTGAAAATATATTTTTTCTGTGTTATCCTCCACTGTTTTTCCTTTGTTACAATTTTCGTGG
Organism: Gonioctena quinquepunctata; assembly: GCA_018342105.1. NCBI lineage: Eukaryota > Metazoa > Arthropoda > Insecta > Coleoptera > Chrysomelidae > Gonioctena > Gonioctena quinquepunctata. The sequence continues at coordinate 11,586 of JAFIRS010005219.1, forward strand.
TCCCAGAACAATTCATGTGTAATGGCATCTACAGTTAGTAGGGTTAGTCATGGATGAAAAAATATATTGACATATATGTATGTATATTACAGCATAATATAATTTATTATATTTTTGGAACTTGAAAAATATCCAGTATGTATCTTTTGTGAATACAGAAGATTGGGAATTCGATAGCTTTTAGGAAAATAATTAATTTTTGTATTTTGAACCATTTTTCATGGGTGCTCAGTGCTCAATTACAAAGATTCAGGGTGAAGAAATTTTTATCTATCTACGCCACTGATGATTTTTTTTGTTTTTTTGTCATTTCTTCATATTCGACTCAAAATAACTGACACCCATCCACGAATAGGTTGAATTGAATAATTGTATAATTGAAACGTCATGCTCAGAAATCATTATTCAATTATTCAAATAACAATTTTATCACCATCTATATCTGACACTAAGCATCTGTGGAAAAAGTTCATAACACAAAATTCTTCAAGTTAACAAACAGTAATATTAAAAAATATATATTTTCGAAATAGCAAAAAGTCACAGGGTGTTTCGTTAAAAAAAAGTTTTGTCCAACTATTACATTTTCGTTGGATAACCCGGTACACTTCTAGATTCAGCAATACGCCGCACTATACTTGGGAAGAATTACCTATATCACTATTCATTTCCGCACAGTCTTCTTCCGTCAAACTGTCCAGATGAACATCGATTTCTTCGAATGTTTTTCCTTGAAAATCAGCCCCCTCTCCTTTATCCATCATTAATAAGAGTTTTGCAATTTTTGCTGTTTGATAAACATCTTGTGGGAGCCTACACATGCATGATTTAAATAAATATGGTGCATAGTTTTGACTAGTATGTATAATTCCATGGTAAATTGGTGAAACCACTTATTAAGCGAGGAGGCAATAAAATATGATTCATTCGAAAATATATCATTTCCTGTAAAACTCTTCGTGGGTCTTCTTTGTGTGTCCCATGAAAGAGGCCATCTGTTCTTTCTCTGTTTCATTTAAATTTATGACTTGTAGAACTGTAGCTATCTGTTTTCTCAGACGTGAGGATGTTGATGTTTTTGGATTTTCAGCACCACATAATGCTGCATATTTACGAAGAATTGATGATCCATCGACCCATTTGTCTTTACTCCCAATCAACGCGAAAAAAAATGGATTTTCTTTTGGAACTAGTTGATTTTTCTCTCTGCTAGATGAAAGAACTTCGATGTATGCCTGAACATTGTTTGGGAAGAGAATCGGAATAGATTTGCTACCCTTTCCAATAGATACAATTCTTTCGAAATGAGCCGATAACAGTTTTTCTGATTCAGTTAATACATTTATGCATTCTTCTTGATCTCTGGTAGTTGAACTATCTATATAAGAATCGAGTTTGATATATTGCACATCACCAATTCTTTTTCTATTCAGTAGAACAGTCAAAACAAGAATAGTCTCCGTTAATGTTTTAAAAGATATCAGATCATTAACATTTCTCTTCAACACATCAACGCTTTTTTCAGCAATATTGACGGCATACTCTCGAAATTTAATGACCTCACTTGTTATAGGTAACGAATGAGTTTTTTTTCCGTATTTTTCATTGAGGTCTTTCAATGCCAAACTACTCATGTCAAATTTCCATCTTTCATCTACCAGTAACCCAAAGTTTTTCACATTCTTTAGTGCTTCTGTGTAATCGGTAACTGGTAGAACAGGATCGTTCTTCAGTAACAGTGTTTTTGCTGCCAAACATGCAGACAATAGAATTGTCCTTATGTGCATTGCTAGAGAAGGTGATTGAAATGTTTTCAGCGTGACATCATAACCAGAAATTATTTGGGCTGCATGGACAACTTTTTCGTAATGTATCGTCTTCATTGCATCCAGCAGTGTATTGAAACCATAGATATCTTGGAGGGGAATGAGAAGCCTACCAAGTTCACGTATTTTATTAGAAACTGCGTTCTTAATATGAGGTCTTCTGTAAGTAGTCTTCAGTATACTGACAAATAACAAGGTAATTTTTACCATTGCGTGCATCTTTAAAATCTAATAAACTCTTTCTCATCCTTTTGAAACCTGATTCCTCTTCCTCAGTTCTTACATATACATCCATCTCCTCGCTCACTGCATCAAAATCATGCATCTCATACATATTGACGTCCCGTAAATCACAGACAGACGAAAATACTATATAAAATATATATATACACTATATATATATATATATATATATATATATATATAGGTAACGAGTGGATAATGCGCTAGTAAACCACACTAAGTAGCGACTTTAGTATTTGATAACCTACTGAAGGTAGGCGAGCGGCAATCCGTACTTCTTATAAAATCGTTTTTTTTTAAGAAAATCGAACATTCAAAATATTTATAAACGATGGAATCTGGTAGACAGCAACAAGTGTATGCTCTTAAAGTGTTAAAGTCAATGGTTTTAGGAGAACAATACATTTTACCATGACATTTCAGCTTCTGACAGAAAGTACGATCAAGTTCCGGAGTAATTTTGTTTTCAAATTCTGTTATTTCGTTGTTTTCAAATTTATCTGTTATTTCAATAAGGTATTCTTTCTTAGTCGTATATTTGCTGGTTGTTATTTCAATTTCGGCTGCTTCATATACTGGAGTTATTTAAATATCTGATAATCTATGTTCATTTGGTTGATATACTGGAGTTATTTCTGTTTCTTCCTTGGTATTTCCTAGTCTCACAGTCTGCACAATGAATCCAATAATATCTGATAATCTATGTTCATTTAGTTGATATACTGGAGTTATTTCTGTTTCTTCCTTGGTATTTCCTAGTCTCACAGTCTGCACAATGAATCCAATCAGTAGGATAATCGTTAAACTAAACAATATAAATATTAAGCGTTTGTAATTATCTCGTAGAAAATGTAATAAACTCTTTCTCATCCTTTTGAAACCTGATTCCTCTTCCTCAGTTCTTACATATACATCCATCTCCTCGCTCACTGCATCAAAATCATGCATCTCATACATATTGACGTCCCGTAAATCACAGACAGACGAAAATACTATATAAAATATATATATACACTATATATATAGGTAACGAGTGGATAATGCGCTAGTAAACCACACTAAGTAGCGACTTTAGTATTTGATAACCTACTGAAGGTAGGCGAGCGGCAATCCGTACTTCTTATAAAATCGAAAATCTAATAAACTCTTTCTCATCCTTTTGAAACCTGATTCCTCTTCCTCAATTCTTACATATACATCCATCTCCTCGCTCACTGCATCAAAATCATGCATCTCATACATATTGACGTCCCGTAAATCACAGACAGATTTTTAGGATCGGAAAGTTGATAGTCAAAACAAAGCTTTGTTCCTACATCTGAACATTCAAAATATTTATAAACGATGAAATCTGGTAGACAGCAACAAGTGTATGCTCTTAAAGTGTTAAAGTCAATGGTTTTAGGAGAACAATACATTTTACCATGACATTTCAGCTTCTGACAGAAAGTACGATCAAGTTCCGGATCTTCTGGTATGCTAATGTGTCGGTAACACAAATAATATCCCGTTCTGCTAAATTGGTCTTCCTTGGTATTTCCTAGTCTCACAGTCTGCACAATGAATCCAATCAGTAGGATAATCTTTAAACTAAACAATATAAATATTAAGCGTTTGTAATTATCTCGTAGTACACTATATATATATATATATATATATATATATATATATATATATATATATATATATATATATATATAAGTAACGAGTGGATAATGCGCTAGTAAACCACACTAAGTAGCGACTTTAGTATTTGATAACCTACTGAAGGTAGGCGAGCGGCAATCCGTACTTCTTATGAAATACCTCATTCTTCAATCTCAGTTTATCCAAAAAGGCTCTTCGAGAAGCTTTGAAAACCAAAAGATTTTGTCCTAGACTCGCAACGTTACATTTTTCCCCATTACGCGGATTGCATGGACATATTTTTGAGTGCTGTCGCAAAGATCTCAAGCGATATATACCCTAACAATAGGGACATGGCATGAACTCTATAGCTTCTGCACTATTTTCTTGACCTTCCTCATATTTTCGTGTTGCTCTTTGAACAGGTCTGATTTTGTTTTCATCCAGCAGAGTTAAATTTCCTTCTTTCCGTAAAATATTAATCATTCGCCTTCTTTCCTTATTGCCTTTCGGAAGCTGCATGATTTTACGCACAGAATCTTCGTTTTCGTGGTTTCTAAATAAGTGCCTCGAGAAATTTGTACAGTCTCGATCACAATAAACACATCTGTCTTTTTCATTCCATATTCTACTCTTCCGTTGACTAACTTCTACTAGTTTATTTTTATCGCCTATTACTCCAATATTCTACAGGAATGAAAAACAAATTAGTAGTGGTAAAATAATATGAAATCATATAGAATGACCCATTTAAAACTTTCCACCCCCGATTTTTGGAAAGTGATTGCTACGAATTCAAACTACTTAAATAATAGATAACAAAAAGAGTTATTGAACAGCATCGTTAGAGAGAGGTGTTATACAAAAGTCAAGCATCGTATGAAATCCCCACTCTCATTGAGAAATAAATAAATAGATGCTACCCCCTAGAGGTTTTTTTTTATTCTTTTCAATGAACGTCGGTCTTTGTTCTGTGACCAGGGATTATCACCGACGCCGGTGAGCACACTGACCCCCGACCGGAAATTTTGCCGAAACCTCTGTTGTTTCAGAGGTAGGGTTCTTTAACGAGCTCAACATCTATGAACTCGGGACCACCATCTTAACGTCCCCTCCGAACGACGGCATATCTATATATATATATATATATCTCGTGCTCATTGATATATCGCCTGCAGCTGCGATTATACAGCAGTTTTGAGGGAATTCATAACGCGAACGTTCCTAGGCAGGCGGCAGCGGTCACCCATCAGAGTACTGATCGCGCCAAGTCGTGCTTGGCTCAGATATCGATAAGACTCTCGTCAACCTAAGCAGCAGATCAGTTTCCTCTCCCTAGAGGGTTGATGTGGGGAAGTATCGTGTCATTACAGTTCCTCTTCAAAAAGAAATCGACGTCTTCCAGTAACGACAAAAAATCAACAGATGCGTCTTACCGTGAACAACTTAGCGTATTTCGACAATCCTAATAGTTCAATTAATACAAATTTATTAATTTGAGATTTAAAATTAGCTTTGACATTTTCAACAAACTTTCTCACCTCAATTTTTATTCTTTTCTTCTCTTGCATTACGTTTGTTCCAAACTTTTCCTCGGTTGAATGTAACTAAAATAGAATTATATTGTATTCAAATATTTTTTGTGGAATTTAGTTCGCTAACTGAAACTGTTAATATCACTTACGATGACATTTTGTAAAACCTTCAATTTCGGTCTGATATCTTGCTGAATTTTATCGCTGATTGATGCTGGGGTTTGTTCTCCACGACCTGAAGTCATGTTTTGGGTATCATTCATAGTCTCTCGCTGACTTTCATCGCTGATTGATACTGGAGTTTGTTCTTCACTAACTGAAGTCGTGTTCTTGAAATTATTCATAGTCTCATACGTATCATTTTTCTCCTAAAATGAATCAATGGAAAAATTATAGTATTTTTTGTTTGTTTGTTGAACAGCTTTATTTCATATGATATAATTGAAACCAACACGATGGTCAACAACAACATGGCTGTGTACACCACAATGCCAATTGGAAATGGAATTTCTATATTTCCTGTATACTTATTTTTTTATACTTATTTGGCATGTAAATGATGGAATTTCAGGATATTTCGCGACTCCCAATTCAATTGTACAAATTCCGATTGAAAATTTGGAATATTCCACACCAGAATCCTACAGATATCGATTCTGAGTTTGAATAAAATTTGGATGACATCCAGAATATTCCAATTCCGATGATAATGGTATGATATACGAAACTGAAAACTCGCAAAACAACCTATGTCACACACCTTTTGCAAAAAAAAAACTGATAAAAAACCCCTATATACCAATTTTGAATAGAATCGGCTCATAAAACGCAAAACTTTTCCGCCATTTCAGAGTTGCCATCTTGAATTCTTCAATTTTGACAAGAAAATCATGATCTCTGGCCAAAAATACCCATATATACCAATTTTGAATAGAATCTGACCACAAATGACAAAATTTGTCTGACATCTCTAATATCTTAATTTTTATAAGAAATTCATAATCTCTGACAATAATCTGAAGATACATTGAATAGAATCGGACCTCAAAAACCACAAACCCAGAACCAAAAACCCGAATACCTGCCAAATTTCTAGTCTATTGGATGACTGGAAGAGGTTCAAAATTTACTTGCAGAATTTGACCTAAACTGACAGACAACAGACAAACAATCAATAGCTCATGAAAATGAAACTCGGGTGAAAAATTCTGATCCAAATTTTGTGATCGGCGAGCTATGGGCAGTAGATGTTATTTTGATCCAAATCGGACCACCGATTCTGGTTTTTCTTCTCCAAGTTCAATGATTGTAAATTCCTATTACGCGACTTGAATTTCCACGATACATAACATGATTCAAATTCTCAAAAATTAACAATGAGTAGTAGTTACCTGATATTGCAACAATTTTTGGAATGCGATTTCTTCTGAAATACCTGACGGACATCCACTTGTTGAATCAGATTGTTTCGCCTCATCGGGAATCCAAGATGTCTAAAAGATGCAAATAATCATTTTATATTCATACCCGAACTTATTATTCCAAAAAAAAAAAACTGAAAGTATGGAAGAAACCTACTGATGAATCAATAAAATCAGTTGATTTTTCATTATGGTTTGATTCGACATTTCCGTTGATTTCGATTTGCTTCTCTTTCCATTCATTAAATTCCTTCCTCTTTTCCTAATTCATTCTCTAGGTAGTCCTCACAGAAGGAATTTTCAGAGTTAGATTTTTTACTCGTGCTACATAGTTCTGGGAGAATCAACGCGATATTTTTTTTCAGTTCCATAGAGAACATTAGAAATATTGCCCACATGAAAATGCAATTCCGGAAAGGTCAGATATAAATATTTTTGACAAATCTTCTGAAAATTTGTTGTAAACAATAAATGTGGTATAAGAAAAAATCATAACTTACCTCCGTTTTCTGCAGTGCTGATTGAATTACTCTCTACCTTAAGAGCCAATTCCACAAGTCGTTTGATACGAGAACTCATATTTACTACGGAAGGGTTACAATAATAACTTACTCGCAAGGCACAAGTTTCACGAATGAAAACTGAAAACGTACTCGAGAAAACAGGTGGTTGACCAATTGCAGGTTATGTTACAATTGTACAATTGGCAACAGCGCGGGATCTCACCCTTACCAATAAACATCAATGTATACAGTCGTGGATCTCGACTTACGTGTATTATTTCGAGGATCTCACCTTAGTTTATTTTCATCATATTTTATGTTTCTGTGAAAATGCTTCCCCTCTGTGTTGGTAAACTTAAAAATTGCTGTTTCCTCAATCTTTAAAATATATTCCAAATATTTTAACTATATATATATATATATATATATATGAAAATAATAACGTTTTATAGAGCTCTATTTAACTACTACTAACCTACCTATATTTTCTTTACTATATATGGAGAGATAATGATAAACTAATTCTATTACTTTCAACACTATGATACAAAAAATTCCTAAATAATGCCAGAGACATAAAAATGAAAATATTAACAGGGTTTATGAAAATATGGTTCAATCCATATCAATGCTTTCAATTTTGTCTGCAATTGCTATGGATTTCTCCGTATCTTCATGAACCCTGGTCATTTGTTTTGAAAGATCCTCTACTTTTTTTTATCATACTAGCTAATTTTTTGTTTTTTTCAATTTTATTGTTTTTGAATATCTTACTTTTCGCTTTCATCTCTCTGGCATTATTCATGAAATTTTTATTTGTACTCTCTTCTTCCCGAATATCAACTTCTTCTGGATTCCATTCCCTTCGGAACTCATCCCGTATTTCATCTATGGACTCGGCTATGGATTCCACCCATGTTGATACAGTCCGATGCCCTGGATGATGGTCTTGCAGCTTTCCATTCACCATTTTGCAACCTCCTCAGGTGACTCTGCAGTTTGACACTCGGACTGCCCTCCTTCGATAGAGCCGGTTCCATAAAACGCCCTGGAGTTGACGGAAGTGGTCTGCATGGTCCTGAAGATGATGGTGGCTCTATGAACTGTCCAGGGGTGGTCGGCCTGCTTGAATAACCACTCGGTCCTGGTGTTGTCTGGTACTTCGGAGTGTTTGGCTTTGTTGAATACTCTGTTGGGGATGTAGTGGTATATTTATTGGTTTGCGACATGGCGTTCGTTTTCAACTATTGAAATAACTGATTGTAAACCTTCTTGAGTCTGGGATATATATATATATATATATATATATATATAAATTCGTTACCTCAGAGAGAGGGATTGGCAAAACCACTCGTTTTCCTTTAATTATCTTTGTAATTGCATCTCCAACTTTGTAAGATGTACCTGCATATTCTCATCTGCACATTTTTTCTGTCTTTATGAGATGAGTTCCCAACATGTTTCAATTCTATAATAGTCGCACACCTGCGCTTCTCCACCTAATATGTGCTATTATATCTCTACATTGTATTCAATGATAGATTTTATCTCCGGCCCTAGCGAGCAGATTTTCCTATTCCTTCTTTGAAATTACTTTGAACAGGACATTCATCTGTAATTGACCAGTATTCTTTTCGTTATGAGTTCAAGGCCTGTTATACCCCTAACTCATGTTTCATTAACGTGGTTGGAACATTCTGGACATTCCTTATTACATGGCAGGTGACCATTTATAAATATTCATTGTGACTTGCTAATATTTCCACAACATGATACTTCATTTTTGAATCGAATGTGAACATTTGAAAATACTCATACATTCCTCAAATTTCAGGATTTCTAATAATGATAATATTTTCACAACTACTTGTGAACATATTCTTCCTGATATTTCATTGATTGGAAAGTGAAAATTTAGCAATACTATCATTCCAGGATTCCTAATAGTAATATTTCCACAACTACTTTTGAACGTATTCTTTCTGATAATTCATTGATTGTAATGTGAAAATTTAGCAATACTATCATTTCAGAATTCCCAATAATAATATTTCCACAACGAGGAGGGGTTATTCCGAGAACGGGTGAACTGGTTATTCAACCTTGACCCTGGTAAATCGGTTATGGATTTCAGGAAGGATTCTAAACCGGTTATGCAAATTAGAATCTCAACCGGTTATACCGTTACTCAACCTATCATTCACCCTGGTAAACCGGTTATGGATTTCAGGAAGGATTCTAAACCGGTTATACCGGTTATGCTAATTCGGTGCTGCCAGCTCTGTCTTATCCACTCTACTTTGATGGGAATCGATTCTATTATACTCAAAGAGCAGCCTATAAATTACAAAAATAAAAAATGGCTATTTGTGTCTCCATTGGTCTCATGGTTAAACCGTTGAGCCCATTATACTTGAATTCCATATCAGTGAGTTTGAGAAAACATTTTCTCAAGTTATTTTCGAAATTCGAATGGTGGTTTTCATTAAGATTTAAATGAAAAAAAGTTTTTAAAAGTGTTTTTAATCGCCAACTCAGTTGCAAAGCCACCCTCGGAAGTCAGAGACTGTGAGTCAAGAAGATGGGGACCTTAGCTTTTAAAGTGTCATCCTCGTCTGGTAACCATGGACAGTCCGAAGGATTGATATTTAGGTAAGTACCAAGAATGTTTGGTTGGTCACCTATCTCCTCCCGCTCAACGATACTACAGAAATAAATATTTTTATTTCAGTAGCCGTGCCGAGAATCGAACTCGGACCATCTGTCTCTACGAATACTTTTGTTATGGATGATATTAGTTGAAAGAATTAAGAACCCAATGTATAGGCTGATTTTGAATCATATATGACAAAACAATAAACTACAAATTGATTCAATTTAATAATTATTAATGTGGGAAAGTATGTATACAATTCATGTTGAAAACGAAAAATATGCTCGATTGGAAAGGAACAATTCACAAAAATATCTGCGAAATCCAGGTGAAAAACTACATTTTTGACTGCATTGGCCGGAGGTTTTCATTGATCATTTCAAATGTTAATGAATTGCATTTTTGCAATAAGAATTTCCAAATGAAACAGGATATTTCTGTATCGCTTTATCTTAGAGAAGGCCAAAGGGTAGGATCAGTTCTCAACACATTTTATTTTGTAGTGTTTGTTATACATACTTATTTCTAGGAAACAAACATTGTGGCATTTTGTTTCAAAAGCTATTGGTGAGAAAATTGAATTAATTTAGTAAGTGTTTTTCTCTTCAATTCACCTCTAATTTTCTCAGTTTGAGACATCGCAATATTGAAAAATCTAATTCGTATAAATTCTTGTTAAAGCCTTTATCATTTTCATTTTGTGACTCGCCTCATAAGGTGATATATCAAAAATTTTGAGGAGCTGAATAATTTTTCGTCCTGGAATAAAGTTGCTGAAATTTGGTGTATGAAGGTTTCCAATAATTTTTTTTCACTTGGCATACCATTATTGGTAATTGCAAGAACCTGCCGGATTTTCCTCTCAACGAAAATACAAATATCAATAATAGTTTGTAATGGCCTTATGAGACCACCTCTATCTTTTCTATTCAATAATTCAAAGTGTTCTGCATCTACAGGAGATTCTCCAATGTTTTCAGTAGTGGACAAACATACTCTACATTTGATAATTTTTTTAACAGATTTTACGACAAATCTTGATATATGGGTAACCACATTTTCTGTCAGAGTACTCAAAAAATGGAGGAATGAAATGAAATGATAAAATTCCCCATCTTCGATTAACATATCGTTGATATCGATGTCATATTTTTTTATAATAGATATATCATCCAAATTCAAGTCTGCATAGATTTTTTTTGCCTTTGTGTTGTTGTCAATATATTGGTGTTATCCAGATTCATACAGTTTCCCTGAAGATTTGAGGATTATGTCGCAATGTCAATCTCTTGAATGTGTGAAAAAATTGGTATGCTGTAAAATAAACATTTATTTCAAAAACATTGATTTTGGGCAGATGAAGAAAATAAATACATAATTCTTATCCCCTTGTATAAAAAATAAGGAGAGAAATACCTTATCCGACCCTCCTTGTATCACTCCTTGTGATTACTGAATATTATTTATAAAAAAAGAGCACTATGTATACAAATAGTATAATTGTTTCACGTCACCTCTCCAGAGTAGGAGGAATCTCATCTATTGGTCCTGTCACAATGGTAGTGATGATATTTTCTTTATTTTCATATGAGGTTCCTGGGGAGTTTTCTTGAACTGATTGCATTACGCCAATGTTAGTTTCATTCTGATTGTCCACTAATTGAATGTTTTCAATCCTGTTTAGTGATGTGGGTGACAAGATCTCAGAACTCCTGAAACTTAAGGAAAAGTTTTCAAATATGACGTAAATAATTGGTTGTTCAATCGATCAACCGTGGAAGTCAGTGACGCAGTGGAAGAAACAATGGTCTCCTTATCACTGCCTCCATTTGATGTGGGTTCAACCCCACAGTCGGTGGAAGAATTTAGGAGGCTCTCTATAAAAGTTATTTGGTTTCTGATACTATTTATGAATTTTTTCCTCATAATTATAATAATATAACCCATAATAAGAGTGTTAATAAGTGACATTTTCTTTATCATTAGATGACTCAAAATTGCACCAAAAATGTATGGGTACAAAGAAGTTTCCTCCATGTAACCTTTTCAGTTAATCTACATCCTGTTGTTCATCTACATAAACTAACCTGAAACCTCGAACTGTTTGGAACTTTGGAACAAATGGTTTCCTCAAATTCAGACATGGAATAGCATCGGGTCTCAATCTGAGTTTATTGTTCACCACAAACTTATCTTCCACCCTGAAGTGCACATCACACACACAATTTCTGTGACTTAAATGTTCTTTGGTGGGATCTCTTTCAAGAGCGCTCATCCAAGAGTCATGCCTTTTCGAAGTGAGCCTATAAAAAACAATGCAATTGGTGTCTATGAATTCATCAATTATTCATTGATATTATTTTATATGGTTACACCCCGGGTTACACTAAGAAAAGTTATCATATTGGCAACTGAAGTTCAGTATTAACAATAATTTCAACTTTTGAATGACAACAATGTATAATTTCATCCAATATTCACTAAAACTTATATACTTACATAAAATAGGTCAATCCTGGAATTTTTCCTTTATTTTCAAAGAAGAGAACCATTCACTTCATTTTGTCTATCACTTGTCCAACCACTTGAGGAGGTTTTTACTAAATAAAATCAACCAAAAACAGGTATATTCAAAGTAAAACTAAACTACAGGAATGTCACATAAACCCAATGTTCATTAAAACAATGAGGAAACACAGAAAACGGAGCACAAATCACAAATGGCAAGCAAACGCATTACAAAACACGAAAGCAAACAGGTATCAAAACTGTTAAAAGCCGACACTGTTCTCTTTCTCCGCTTGTTAGGTCATGATAGAATTCTGGGGCGGGGTTGCTTCACTGGATTTCCCCCAATTACCTGCCCTAACAGCAGATAATCTGAACCGAACCTGATTTTGAAAATACGAATAAACAAAACTTGGCAACGACGTGACCAGAAAAGGCAAGTACAAATGGTCGGTGATCATTCCCTATGTAGGGTCGTTCCACTGAATCTCGGACGTCGAGTTTGGCGTTCTAGTGTTTATTATATTTCTATGATTCTTCTTCACATATGCAGTCCAGTGAGTTCCTTTTCCTGCATCAGTATCAAGAGTAACTATTCCACATTCTCCCTTTTACATTTTTTGTGAAGTTTGTCTCTCATAAAAACACCTCGAAAGTATGGAATTTCCAAACGAGTAGTATTTTCTATGAGATCGATATTGGTTAATGCTCTGTGCGGTAGAAGTTTGAAGTTTTTCTGATAGGGCTGAGCCTGCATCCCGTAGCCAATTCGAGGCCGTAGATACATTTCCTTTTCGTTCTAGGGCAATATTATGTCTGTTTTGTTCAGCAAGTTGTTCCCTTTTATCCTTCGCTTTATTGACTGCTGAAACAATAAAGCTGCACCAGTTCCTATTGCTCCGAGAGCTCCTGGAAGTGGTTGCAACAATTGAAGAAAACCTCTTTTTTGGGGGGTTTTATCACTCTTTTTCTCCGTTTGATTTTTGGTTTCTTGGCATTTTCAATTCACCACCTTTATTTTTTTTTTCAAGAAACGCTTTTTTCTGTTCAATCCCATGCCCAATTCACTTTTCATATTCATGATATTCGATATACCAAATGCTGTAATCTTTTCTCCCAATTTCGCGTCTGGCGCTTTCAAACGTTCGGAAGCAACTGATGGTAATTCTTCGTCAGCGATATTTCTAGCTTTTATATCTTTTTTCTGGGAGTATGCAATATCATGTTCTTTACATGCTTCGTCCAGAGGATTTACACCTTTATCGCCTCTCAATAACCGTTTTTCTAACTTGGTTTCGGGTCCACAATAATTATATCCCGGAATGTGTATTTCTACAGAAAGTTCATTGATCAGAGTATTTAACAGACCCCAACCTTTGTAGTGTTTCGTCTTGAACTTACAATCGACTTCCTTCTTTCAACCATTATATTGATGATGGACTACAATACCTTCTATATATATATATATATATATATATATATATATATATATATATAAATAGTGTGACCCATTTAAAATGGAACCACCCCTGTAGAATAAGCATTTTTTAATCAATTTCGAAAAACTTTTTTTTTTCATATTTAGCATTGGAAACTGTATTGTGACACACATTTTCATAACTTCAGTTTAATTTCCAAGGCAAACTATGGTTTTTTTTTCTGTCAAAAACGGCAAAAGTTTATTAGAGAATTTTTGTTTTCAAGTTTGACTACACCACTGGGTTCGTGGTCGTTATAAATGAAAACCATCAAAATTTCATAAAAAATATTGGTTAACAACAAAGTTACAACAACTTCAAGTTTGGAAACAAAGTATTTGATTATAATTTTTATTTAGATTATAGACATATTCAAAATCTGGCAGCACCGTCGATACAACACCAGTGAACTTGTACGGTGAAAATCCGAAGTCAATAGCTCATTCCGTTCTACAGTTATGAGAATGGTTATGTGAGCGATTTGTGGTGGAAGCGATTTTGTAATAAAGATCTGACTAGGCCACTGGATTTGTAAATTATATTCCTTCAAAATCATTTATTTGAGTGTAGGTTCTAAGTGTATTCGAAAAGAACATAAAATTTGAAATCTATCTTCAAGTTATACAGCGGTACATTCTTCCCTAGCCGATAAAAACGAAATGAACAGAAACAAGTTTTAAAGTATTTATTCAACAATAACAGTTCGACATATTTATCGTATCTCTTCCGAATATTTTTTACACTATTTCTTATTTGTCCAGTGGCGTAGTTAGATTTTTATTACAAAATCGCTTCAACCTCAAATCGCTCACATTACCATAGTTTCAGGAGTTATAACTGTAGAACGGAATGAGCTATTGACTTCGGATTTCCACTGTACAAGTTCACTGGTGATCCACTTTGTATCGGCAGTGTTGCCAGATTTTTAATATCTAAATAAAAATTATAATCAAATACTTTGTTTCCAAAATAAAATTGTTGTAACTTCGTTGTCAACCAATATTTTTTCATGAAATTTTGATGGTTTTTATCTATAACGACTACAAATCTAGTGGTGTAGTAAAATTTGAAAAACAAAACTTGCCTAATAAACTCTTGCCGTTTTTGACAAAGGAAAAAACCATGGAGTGCCTTGGAAATGGAACTAAAGTTATGAGAATTTGTGTCAGAATACAGTTTTTGATGCTTAATATTGAAAATTTTTGTTTTTGAGATTTAAGAATGCGTATTCTACAGGGGTGGTTCCATTTTAAATGGGTCACACTGTATAAATATATATATATATATATATATAAATATATATATATAATTCAGTTTAATAATGCAGCTACCACAATGAAGACTGAGAAGCAACAATTTTAAATCATGATGAACTTCACTTTGAAAACAAGTGTAGGAAACACGATACCTTCTTTGTGTCTATTACGGAGGGGCATTGTTATAAAAAAAAAAATATATTTTTAATGGAAATATATTTACGTTAAGTATTACCAAATTTTTCAACCTCCGGCCAGCTCGATCTCAGAGGGGGCTGGTAACTACTAAACAACAACGCAAGCTCCGAAATATCAATATAAAATTTATGATCAGGGAGATGACAACTATGAGATGAAAGAATATTTCTTACTATCAAATAATTATTAAGCGAAAGAAGTTCTAGGAAAAAATAGACTATTGATTTATTTGCCTAAAATAATTTGAACTCCAATTTTTCGGTCCTATTTCAAAATAGAATAACTTGGCATTTACTTGAGATTTATTTATCTCGATTTTAGATTTATAGAAAAGATCTTTTCATACGTTTACAACATTTCAGTGACCTTTACTTCTGGCAAATGGCCTGGTTTAATGATTATTAGGCTACTCTTCACTGAACTTCCTGTTCGAGTGGGACTTCTCGGTTCCTAACTTCGCACACGAAATCCTATCAGAACTCTGGAATTCATATAATACCACCAAGCTCGACTCCAGGACCCTGCAATGCCTCTTCATTCGGAGGCGGACCTGACGGAAGTCGTACGGTTCCCTAATTCCCTGCGTAACTTTAATTCTGCTCGTATATTTCACGCCTAACTCACCACAGGTATCCTATCCCCGAACAAGTGGTGCCCGCTCGCCTCCGGAGACGTCTAACGAGGTTTGCTTATTCAAACATGCACAGTATGAAGCTCCGTGGCCCCAAACCTTGAAAAAAGCCAACCTTCTATTCCTGGTGACACCCTAATTCCAACTCGGCTGTCATGGCTAATCACCAGCGAATAGCGAAGGAAAGGGTAATGGCATCCACAATAAAACAGCTGCTAAAATTATTATTTTCTCTCTGCTACCTCGTTCCGTAGAATACTTGATTTGAACTTTGAATTCTTTTATATCCAACTTGTTGTTGGTAACGACGCTTGCTGAAGAATGCAGATTGGTAATCCTTTTGGAAGGCTATAGTCCTTTAAATTTCATAAAGAAAGAAAATCCCATATACGATAGGCGTAGCTATCTATTTGCGAAGAAACGAAATTAAATCCCAATCGGAGAATTCCTTTGCGGTTTATCCAACCTGCTTCTCGGGGAAAATATTACGATTTCTCAACGTAGCGTAAGCGAGATCAACTCGAGAATGCCTGACTGCAGACTGACTGACTTCTGGACTTTTTGCTGCGCTTTTATAATAGCGCTTCGAAAATGGCGGCTCGCCATTGGCTCAATTTCATGAAAGGGGCGTAACCCTGACTTTTCGGTATTACTCGATTCAAGCATTTTTTCGTAATTATTTCATTCGAAACTTTTTCGAATATGTTAAATTAAAATTTATTCTTGAAAATAGGCCGAAAATGCGGCGTTTCAAGACATTTGAAGGAGATTCCAAGAGAGGGTTGATCATCGGTGCTAGTGGGCCTAGGAAGACAAATGTGGAGCAACCTCATGGTCTACGATTTACAAACGTATATTTATATTCCAAGTCACTGTTTCAACCAAAATATAATTATTTGAAGTTAATACTGGAACCGCTACCCGATATAGGTTATTATGAATATAATGATTCCGAGGCTGTACTTCATTCCTCCGATATCGACAACTATTCAGTCATAATTTTCGATGATGTTGCTAGATGTGATCAAAATATCATAAAGAACCATTTCTGTTTTGGTCGCCATAAACACGTCGACTGTTTCTACCTCTGTCAAACTTATTTCGCTATTCCCAAACAACTCATAAGGGATAATGCTAATTTACTCATTATTTTTCAACAAGATCTAACAAATTTGAAGCATATATATGATGATCATGTTAGTGTGGATATGTCTATGGACAAATTCAAAAAAAATTGAGCTTATTGTTGGAAGGAGAATTTTGGGTTTCTCGTTATCGATAAAGATTGTTCCTTCACAGATAGACGTTATAGAAAGATATTTGATATATCCATTTCTATATAAGTAGAGGAGTTGTTTTCTGATGTTCATTCAATATGAATACTCGATTACAACATCAGTTGTTGCAAGCAAAAAGAGCTTTGAAACGTTAAAAATTCGAAATAAGATATCATGATTGCAAAAAATATATGAACCAACTACACAACCTCTGAAACACCTAAAGAATTTCATCATACAACTCCTCCAGATTTATCTGAAGGAGAAGAAACATTTCAATATGATACAAGCACACCAGAATACTTGGGTGAAAGCTTTTTCGATTAAAGTATGCAACCTCTGATGGATCCGAAAGAACAATACAATTTGCAATTCCCTTACCTCGAGCATATATAGATGACAAAATTTCAGATACCGAAAACAAATTCCATGATACCTTTGGAGTTTATTTCAATCCAAAGACAAAAAACTTTACTATTGGTGATGCAACTATGGGCTTCAATGGTGCGGATATTGATATCAATGATACATGTACATATAAAGGAACTCCTGGTTTATACGCTGTTCAAAAAACATCCATCGGGTTATCGGAATACCGACATTGATCCATATATTGATATGATACGAAAAAGTCATGCACAATATCTTGGTTATAATCCCGAAAGGTGGTTATCTACTTCTGCTGCATCCAAGTTCATTGATATAATAAAACCACGTGTCACACCACTACATTCTATTGCTGAAGAACGAGAATTACAGAAAACTTAGACATTGAAAGAAACCACTTTGTCACCAATGCATTCACATCTTCTCTTCCTTCTAGCAAACCGAGATCGCGAATAGGGTCAGTCAGTATCCACTATATCTACAAGAAGTAAAATGCAAAGAGGTAGAGGGTTGACTATGCTTGATGTTACCAATGCACCTGTTGACTATGAATATTTCGATGATTTCAATGAGTTAGTAGACCGCTTGGAAGTACTGATAGCTGCAAATTCTGGTGGACACACGGGATTGAATAATGAAATCATAAGCATCCTTGAGGAGCTCCGTGAGGCTTGAATAATGAAATAACAACATGATTGACTTTTTTTCATCATGTGTCCAACCATGCCTATCGATGAATTTGGGAGACATTTTCTAACCGAATCGCAAATACCATATCCAACACCTAATATTGTGTTAGCGCTTCCACCACCCAGAACTCCTTTGTATATTTGGGATTCATCCTCATATCATAGCATCTGCATTTTCCATTTGAGAGCAACTCGAGATCTCACAAAAAGTGTTAGTTATTTCGTGTTGGATAATGGTACAACTTCTTACACATTCCGTGTCCGGTAAATTGGTGAATATTTTGACACATCCAGTGGCTGTACCTGTTTATTTGAATGGAAACACTGCGGATGTTGCTTCAGTCGCAGATCTTATAGGAACATATGTAAATAAAGGACATAAAATTACGTTTTTAATGGATCAGCAACAACACAACACCCTTTTTGTAGAAGTTGTTCTTCAGTGTCGTAAATAAAAATGAATAAAATGAAACAAGAAGTCGTAAACGAATTGCATAAACCAGCCCGAAAAACATTCAGAAGGCGACATGTCATCATCAAAGGTTTACATGATCTTCTACAAGCAGATTTGGTGGAAATGATTCCCTACTCTGAATTTAATAGTGGTAATAAGTAAATTTTCGTTGTTATAAACGTATTTTCCAAATATGTGTAGTGTGAACCAGTTAAGAGAAAAACTGGACTTGATGTCAGTATCGCTATGGGAAAGATTTTAAAAACTATCAGAGTTAAACTAAAAAATCTGCAAACAGATATGGGAAAGGAGTTTTATAATAAGAGTTTTGAACAGTTGATGGAAACATGGAAAATCAAACAATACAGTTCTTTCTCTACTCTTGAAGCTAGTATCGTGAAACGTGTTAATAGAACTTTGAAAAATGAAATGTGGAAACAATTCAGTCTACGGGGAAATTACAAATGATTGGATATTCTACCTGATATTGTTTTACAATATAATGATACGGTTTACAGTACAATTCAAATGAAACCTCGGGATGTTCGAAAAAAACACGAACTCAATTACCACAACACGCTCATAACAATATCAAAACAATAGATCCTATTGAACGAAAATTTAAAGTACAGAATTAGTAAATTTCGTGAGAAATTTCCCAAAGGTTATGTTCCCAATTTGTCGAATGAAATTTTCTCAAAAAACAGAGTATATGAATCAAATCCTGTGGTATATTTTCTGGAAGATCAGAATAATGACATGATTCAAGGTGGATTCTATGGAGAAGAACTTCAGAAAGTTACATATCCTGATGTGTTCCTGGTTTAAAAAAATTATTCGAAAAAAAAGGAAATGAACTTAATGTCAAATGGTTAGGATTGTCAAATCAATATAATTCATGGATATCCAAAAATTATGTTGTTTAATAAAATAAATTGTTTTTGAATTGTTTTTTATTTATTAATTACAAAATATTTCATTATAATTATTTTGTTTAAGTACAGGATTCAAAACTACATTCAGTAAAGTTGCAATTCTTCCTATACGTCTCTTGAAATGTATTCGATCCATATACTCCAAAAATTTCGTTCTTGCTTCCTTATATGCGAATCTCCAGTGTATCATATGATGGATTGTGTTTTGGGTTTCATCAATGGTTACTTTCTCCATGATCTCTGCGTACATTCAGTTACAAAACTTTTGGGATAGTGATGTATGAATTCTATTGTAATACTTCTATTTTCGCTGTTGAGATTCACTTCTGGCTTCAGTAACGCTACAGCGTTATTCAATATATCACCACTGAGTTTTGCAAGTCCATTCTTGAGAATTTGAAAATATGATGCAGACTGTTTCCAAATGTACTGAGGAGTAGCCCTTTATAATCTTTATAACTCTTCCATAATTGAACTTCTTGAATTCGATTGTAAATTTGTGGTCTTCCAAACTTTCTGGAGGATTCCATGAGTACAAATAGTTGGTTATCATTCATTGGTATGTTAAAAACTGTTTCCACTCATTTTCTAAGAATACCACTCGATTTCCTTCACTTCCAATGCATAGAGAAAAATTGAAATCGTAAGAGAGATTCACAACCACAAATTTACTTTTTGATTTATTCAGAGGAAATCTTCTCTCACCCAATACTTCATTTTCTTTCGAAGAATTTTCATTTAATTCATCGAACATCAAACCTATTTGATTCATTCTGATCGTTAACTGTTCGTTCTGCAATATTCCACGCAATATATAATTATAGAACTGGTTTGGAAGTTGAAGAAGAAGAGTTAACCGGTTGTTCCAAGGAGGGGTTAACCGGTTATTCTGACGAAGGGTAAACTGGATATTCAACTTTGACCGGTCATTGACCCGGTCATTCAACCTTCTTTGTTCCTTCAGTCGACCGGTCATACCAGTTTGTGACCTGTTAAGGATTTCAGAAAACTCATCTTTTGAGAAATTACTGACTGGTCATTGATCCTGGAAAACCGGTTATACCGTTACTTGACCTGTCAGGGAACCCGGAAATATTTTAAACTGGTTATACCGGTTATTCAAGGTCGAATATTTCTTATCTGTCATTCAGACTCTACTTACCTTCCAATGTATAATTACCAAACTCCCTTCATGTATCCTCGTCGACTCTCGAATAGTCCTGGCTCGGGCTGCTATTCTCGGCGTGGTGGATCGCTTTGCTGCTCAGGTCCAACTAACTTGCTTTCAATATATATTAACGAATGGTTACCAAACTTTCTTCGGGTGACCACGGCGTCTAGTTACGATAGTGCCTTCGCAGCCCTTGGTTCGGAAAGCACTACTCGTTGTTTGAAACCAATTTTGTGTTGAATAACTCTTTTTCAACGTTCACCTTTTTGCACAATTGAAGATTTACTTTACTCGATGCTTTTAATGAAAATTGAAAATGCAAGTTACAAGTGACAAAAATGGAATGATCAAAATACATAGTTCAGATAATTTATAACATAAACAAAGAATAAAACTATTATAGTTCTTTCGTTGATTTTCAGTTTACAAGATAATTCTCGGTGTGAGCTTATTCTGCAATTTCTCTAGTCGCCATGAGGTCTAGGCGGCAAGGCCGGACTCAGGAACTGGGTGGCAGGGCCGGACTCAAGAACTGGGTGGCAGGCCGGACTCAGGAACGTAACTGTCTCCCGCTGGCTCTGGTTCCACTGCAATTCTCGGCGTGGTGGTCTGGCAGCTGGCTGGCGAACGACTGAATCGATCACATCGATGATTCTACCTTGTCGCTAGTGTGAGTTCGATTCGCACGAGGTTTTCGCGTTTGGGCGTACTCATTCACGCGTTTGGCGGTGCGCGCTCGGTAATGTTATACAACTTTTCGAAATAAATAGATACTACTGTCTGGTTAGTTGTATTTGGCGGATTTACTTCGTACAAGAACGGTATTTTTATGACTATTATCAACGGAGATGGGACTTTATTCAATTTTAATTCAACACGGAGTTTGTTGGATTATTGTAAATAAATAAGAAACTAGTAACTTCGTTACATTGTATAAAGATATCATATCTATGTCCACAGTGGGAGTATGCTGTCATTTTTTTAACAGTGTCGAGATGCAGTTGCCAGTTTCCCATCCGCTCAAATGCAAGTGGATAGATCTGCAGATTTCATGAACTTGAATTCAATCACTAGGTGATATCCAGAACAAAAATGAAATTTCCTAATCTCATATAAGCAACATATTATCTTTTCTTTGAAGATTCAAATTCAGTTCTCAATTTGATGGAATTTTCAGCATTATCGGTTTTAGCAAAAGTAGATATTCTTTGATTTCACTGGTGACAAACATCATTTGATATTTTTTCAAAATTTCCTAATTTTTTCTTTAATAACTTCTGAAGAACCATAAATTCGGAAGAAGTAATGAACAAGAATTTTGTTGCAGGTTAGTAGAAATACATTTCAAAATAATACTCATTTCATGACAAAAATAATCGTGAGGATTTGAATAGTAAATATCCAAAATTATATGAAGAGTGCCCTCATTAAGCCCTTCTTCCACAATTCATCATAGATTTCACATTTCGGGATCATAGGTTGAGGTTGCGTTGCCGAACCATTTACGATAAATCAGGAATCCAATGACAGTGAATATAATTGCAAAAAGCATAACAATTAGGAACTTTGAATGCAATGACATCTTCTCACCATTACCGAATACCACTTCAGTAGATGACACCGAAACTTCTGTCTCATGATCTTCCTTGGTGGCAGCAGTGTTTCCATTAGATGTTGTGGGTTGGTGCTGACATTGTCACTGTCATCGTTCATTCCTGCGATCTTGTTTTCTGTCGAATTCCCTTCTACCACCTTGGAGTACCATATGTACAGGAATACTTCTTGCAGCCAACACATGTTTCCACAACTAGCACTGATGAATATTGATTCAATTGTTATTCGGTTTGCGATATATGGGTATGGGTTTCCCTTTTTTTTGCCTCCACCAGTCAACGCTTCTGGGTCTTCCTATTGGTAAGCGCACTCCCACTGCTTGTCACGACCGAAGCTCACGACAATAGATAGCAGCAAGTAAACACATGTTTTTCACTGAAGTGATACAATTTTTGAAATTGAATTATTCATCAGGAGTGACTAAAATATTATCATGCTATTTCATTCTGGGTAGAAATTTCAAATGATTTTAGTATCAGCGATCTTTCTTTCAATGCAATGACTGAGCGGGGCAATATTGGCTATTCCCTAACAAATTACGAATTATTTCAGTCAAAAAGTTCGATGGCACTGTTAGTCGGAAAGGTAGATTTCAGAATGTATTCATTTATTCTGAAATTGCCATCAATAAAGCTAACCAATCATATGTCAGAAAAAAATAAATAATTTTCATTGGAAACCAAAACAGCATTCGTATGAACCTCGAAAAAATCTCTCTAATTGCTTTTTAATATTCATATGTAGTCTGACTCAAATCTAGTGCTGTGAAGTTCGAACTTATACTTTATTGAGTCACCAGAATCCTGAAGAAAATTTGTATTCCAATACCTATAAGAATGGTTTTTGAGGAGGTAGGTACATATATATGAAGATTCATTTGGAGTTTTATCTACTTTTGAAGTGGAAAATATATCAATATATATATATATATATATATATATATATATATATATATATATATATATATATATATATATATATATATATATATATATAGAGAAGAGAGAAATCTGTTACGAATCAAAGACACCATCCGTCTACAGCCTGTTTCATGGTTTCCCAATCATCAGGACGGCTTGTGGTCTCTTTCAAATTCGCATCAGATTTCTCGTTGGTTCATTAGGCCAATACAAACATGTGAATTGCATCAGATTATTGATAGTGACATCTATAATCTGTGCGGTGAAACTTAAACCTAACATCGTGGAATTTTAAAATCACGAGATTTCGTGCACTTTAACAGGTCACTAACAAATTGTTAGAAAGGCCTACCCACGATATCAATAGTCGTACTTCTCATGGACGGATGGTGTGTCTTTTTGGTTCGTAACAGATTTCTCTCATTCTCGATATCGATGTTTGCGTTAAACGCATGAGAAGTACGACTATTGATATCGTGGGTAGGCCTTTCTAACAATTTGTTAGTGACCTGTTAAAGTGCACGAAATCTCGTGATTTTAAAATTCCACGATGTTAGGTTTAAGCTTCACCGCACAGATTATAGATGTCACTATCAATAATCTGATGCATCACATGTTTGTATTGGCCTGAGGTATGAACAACGAGAAATCTGATGCGAATTTTAAAGAGCCACCAACCGTCTGATGATTGGAAACCATGAAACAGGCTGTAGACGGATGGTGCTTTGATTCGTAACGATTTCTCTATTCTCGATATCGATTGCGTTAAACGCATGAAGTACGACTATTGATATCGTGGGTAGGCCTTTCTAACAATTTGTTAGTGACCTGTTAAAGTGCACGAAATCTCGTGATTTTAAAATTCACGATGTTAGGTTTAAGTTCACCGCACAGATTATAGATGTCACTATCAATAATCTGATGCAATTCAATGTTTGTATTGGCCTAGTTATGAACAACGAGAAATCTGATGCGAATTTGAAAGAGACCACAAGCCGTCCTGATGATTGGGAAACCATGAAACAGGCTGTAGACGGATGGTGTGTCTTTTTGGATTCGTAACAGATTTCTCTCATTCTCGATATCGATGTTTGCGTTAAACGCATGAGAAGTACGACTATTGATATCGTGGGTAGGCCTTTCTAACAATTTGTTAGTGACCTGTTAAAGTGCAAGTAAATCGTGAGTTTGGGGACATTTTCAACTGCCCATTTTTTTTGTATACATACGGGTACATTTGTGTTACAAGTTATAAAAGTCTTGAAATGTTGACAAATGTCTGTTTTTCTCGAGTTTTGCAATATATTGTGAATGTTGGGAACTTCAATTACCATCAAGGTAAATCGAGTGTTTGCTGCCCATTTTCTTGTATACATAGGTATACATTTGTGTTGCAAGTTATAAAGAACTCGAAATTTCGTCAAATGTTTTCTTTTCCCGAATTTTGCAATATATTGTGAATTTTGTGGACATCAATTACCATCAAACGAAAACAAGTGTTTGCTGCCTATTTTTTTGCCCATTTTTTTGCAATATATTGTGAACTAGCTGCCCCGACAGACGTTGTCCTGTCCAAATTTCTATATTCCCTGATTTTTTTGCCTGAAAACTTTTGGCGCGTATAAATGTTTTTTTCCTGTTTTATTTGTATTGTTCCATATATGTTATGCCTATGACTCTGCCCGCTTCCCGTTTTCCCGTTATTCCTCCATTCCGTTTTCCCGTTATTCTGTTTTCCCGCTACCTTGTTTTTCCGTTATCCTGTTATCCCATTATCCAGCTATCTTGTTTTCTCGTTTTACACTTATTCCGTTTTCCCGTTATTCTACTCGATATCCTGTTTTGCCATTATCCCATTATCCCGTTATTCCCGGTATCCCGTTTCCTTGTTATCCGTTATCCCATTATCCCGTTATTGATCTCGCGAAAATACTTCAAATATTTGTGAATACCAATTTTCATAGCGATCGGTTGAACGGTATATAAGTTGATGCGCGGCAGCGCCGTCTAGGGGCGAGTTAAAGGGGTTAGCATGAAAACCTTCTCTATGGAAAAACAAAGAGAGATTCAACCAAATATGTCGTTCCTATCGTCAGTTATGATCGAGAGTGCATACAAAAATTATTATTTTTGCAGTAAATCCGAATTTTCCAACTTTCCTTTGTGATTGATTGTGTGATTGTGATTTTGTTTCCTTATCGTATATCCATCGTTCGAACCACGAGTCATGGTCTTGAGTTTATACAAAAATCACATAGAAAAAAGCCGTTTCCCGAGTTTTCCGGACGATTTTTCCAATTTTTCTTTTCACAAAAACTTTGTCTCAGACTACTTAGCCAAAACGGTCTAGTTGTCCTCAAGTGGAGTGCTTAGCAACACAATTTGGCATTTATTATTACAATCTTTCATTTAGTTTCACTTGTTAGTTTGTTCATTAGTTAGTTTGGGTCAAATCTTGCAAGTGAATTTTGACCGACTTCTGGTCGTCCGATTAACTTGAAATTTGGCAGGTGTTCATAATTACAGTGATAATGCATAATGGATTTTTTGTTAGAGAAATCAACAAAATGGCGACTCCAAAATGGTGGACGAGATTTGTAATCATGGTCCGATTTGGTTCAAAATTGGTATGTGGCGGTTTTGGAGGTCTGAGATTATGAAATTTTTGTCAAAATTCATAAATTTAAGACGGCGGCTCCAAAATGGAGGACGAGTTTTGTGATTATGGTCCGATTAGATTCTGGTTTTCGGGGTCGGAGTTGATGAATTTATTGTCGAAATTCATAAATTCAAGATGGCCCTCAAGATGCTGGACAAGTTTTGTGAGTATGGTCCGATTCGATTCAATATTGGTATGTTGCGGTTTTCGTGATAGGAGATTGTAAATTATTTGTCAAAATTAAGAAATTCGAAGTGGCGACCCCAAGATGGTGGACGAGTTTTCTGATTATGGTCATATTTCATTCAGAATTGGTGTGTGGGGGTTTTCAGGTTCGGAGATTATGAATTTTTCATCAAAATCTATAAATTAAATGGCTTAAAAGGTTTTGTGGTTATGGTCAGATTCTATTCAAAATTAGTGTGTGGGAGATCTGATTTATTTCAGCTAAAAACTTCCAGAGAAGAGACCGTGTAATAACGATGCTCCATTAGAAATGAACAGATTAAGGCGAACTTACTGAAAAGCAAGAAATAAAATAACTAATGAAAAACATTTTTAAAGACAAGGTTTCATTCAAGCCGTGTACTAGAACATATAAAATAAGTTCATGTCATCGCTGAAAATTATTAAATTTTTTTTGTTAAATTATTTGGTTCCAAAAAGCTTGTCGCGCGAATTGCAATAAAATCAATACTTCGACGAGTTGTTACTCAGCAACCAATCGTTGTCCAATGAAATTAACTGGTACCTACTCTTATTAATACCTTTTTTCTGTAAATTAAATACTTTGACAAGTTCTTACGTACCAACCAATCACTGCCCAATTAAAATAATTGCTACCTAATAGGTAGGTGAGAAATCATACAGTCAAACTCCACCAAAAAATAATTTAATGCCAATGTGGCACGAAGATTTACATCAGGACATAGTTCGAAGGATTAATGCTTCATCATCAGCAGAATGGAAGGGGTTACAAGCAGATCTAGAGAAGTAAAATGTTACAATTACAAGGGGGGCAAACATTAAGAGAAAAATATAACCTACCATTGTATGGTGGAAAAAATTATGAAGATATGACACCAAAAAAACTTGTTTACCATAATAACATTAATGTGTCCGCATCTAGTGCGGGTTCACTACTGTTAGGGACAGTGGTTAGTCCTAACAAACATTTTAAGTTACAAAGGATTCATAAGATCAGAAACACATGGATGAAAATAGAAAATAGGTAATGATTGACATATGACAACGACTTTGACCTATGGAACATCAAGTTTCAAAGTTACAGAGAAATGTTTGTGACACTTTTATGAAAAAAAAGAAAAATAGGCGAAAGTTATTAAATTTCATCTGTCAGAAGAAGGATGACTTTTTCGATAAAAATGACAATATGTTGTGCAAATTTGTGCCAAAAATAAGTGATTTAGGGTGTATTGTTTTTGCTGGTGAAAAGAAGGAGGCATTTTGAGTGATTTTTATGCGAGAAAATGAGGTTAAAAAAAATAAAAACTGTATGAGTCTGCCGCATTTTTCTTCCGGACTCGTGTTCAGAAGGTAAAAACACGCAAGAAATGTTTTTTACCTATATTCAGAGAGCATGTGTTCGTTAACTTTATATTCACCTGAATTTTTTGCCAAAATTCATGATTTTGAAATGTTGGACAAGTTTTGTCATTATGGTCTGATTCTATTCAAATTTGGTAAGTGGAGGATTTTGGAGTCGGAGATTATGAATTAATTGCCAAAACTTCAAAGTTGGTATGCTGGGGTTTTTGGAGTCGGATATTATGAATTTAGTCGAACATCATTGATTTTTTGTCAGAATTCATAAATTGAAGATGGCAGCTCCAGGATGTCGAACGAGTTGATCTTTAGATGGTCTTCTTATTGAAGAACTAGATAGCTCAGAACTTAGGAAAAAGGACTTATAAAAACGATTCTTCAACAAAAATACATAAATTAAGGCGTACTCACTCAAAAGCCCAAAATAAAATAATTAATAAACATTTTTTTTTTTGGAGACGAGCTTATATTCAAATGCGCTGAAAATTAAAAAAAATATATTGCTTTGGATGTGTGACGTGAGTTATTCCGTGAGATATAGATTCCAAAGCTTGTCACTTGTATTCGAACTGAAAACTTTGCACAAGCTCTTGAATCTATAACTCACGGAACACATCCAAAGTGAATATTTTTTACTTTCTAGGGCATTTAAATAAAACTGGTCTTTAAAAATGTTTTTTATCAAATCATATCATCACCACAGCATGGAAATTGATTTTATGGTTTAGGATAAAAACCAAGAAATTGGTGCGTGAATATGCATGATTAATATATACCTTAAAATCAATTCAGCCAAAGAAATGTATTTATCTAACCAATCAAATCCCAAATATTATCGAATACGACCATGTTGCTTGTATATTCGCAATTATACACGCTACTTGCTATAAAACAGGTAGTTACCATTGTTTATACCACTATCAAAATAATTCAGATACTGTCAAATTGAAAATAATAATTCAAAAAAACTAAATAGACAGGCTTTTTATAAAAAACCGAACCAAAAAATAAATAAATAATAGTTAAAGAAAACTAAAAACACGCTTTCATGGAAAACCAAACTTAAAGAATGGAAAATAAATTTTAG
Organism: Gonioctena quinquepunctata; assembly: GCA_018342105.1. NCBI lineage: Eukaryota > Metazoa > Arthropoda > Insecta > Coleoptera > Chrysomelidae > Gonioctena > Gonioctena quinquepunctata. The sequence goes on from JAFIRS010005219.1 coordinate 40,223, forward strand.
GAAATTTTAATCAAGAATAGTGTAAAAATTTTTAATAAATATAAATTAATAATAATGTAAGTAAAAAAAAAATCTTATTCAAAAAAAGCGTGGGGTGCTTTTTAAGATTGAGCACCCCACGCTTTTTTTTAATAAAATAAAAAAAAATCTTATTCACATTACTATTAATTTTTATTTATTAAAATTTTTTACACTATTCTTAATTTAAATTTATTAAAATTTATTCTCTATTTTCTTAGTTTGGTTTTCTATAAAAGCAAGTTTTTTAGTTTTGTAAACTATTATTTTTTATTTTTTTTTAGTTCGGTTTTTTATAAAAAAGCGTGTTTTTTAGTTTTTTAAACTATTATTCATTTTCTACTTTTTAGTTCGGTTTATTTATAGAAGCGTGTTTTTTAAATTTTTTAAAACTATTTGTTCTAATCTACTATTAATTTCGTGATTACTATTAGTAACTGTAATTATTTTCCAAATCATTAATGTGTACAGCGGTATTGATAGTCAAATCTCGATTTTAGAAGTCATTCAAAGATTTTAACGTTGTCAATATATACAGTGAGGCTTAATGGTATAAGGTTATTGCCGAACAAGTGATATCAACAAGTCTTACTACGTGTTACTTCGTGATCGAATCATTTCATCTAATGCTTCTCTGTTACATGGGGTTTTACCTGTTAACTTTGAGCAATCAAGTTCTTCAATTCGAATTCCGTCCAAAGATCTTCCACGACTAAGTGCTACATAAGCTTGTCCAGCTGCAAACAGTCGAGAGCCTAGATAAATGACTGCATGATCAACTGTACATCTTGATTACTATCGTTTCGGACGTCCATCGTCTTAATGTATTTTTTTAAAGGTTTTCACGACGTTTCGAATGCTTGTATCTGCAATCGTCTCCAGGTGAATACTGACAAGTTTAGGTGCTACTTACCAATTTATATGACTGTCGGCGGAATGATGCGTGCAATTCCGCCATGTGCAGCGGTGCGTGTAATTTCGCGCGGTGTGGTGGTGCGTTAAGTTTCGCGCCTCTGCAGACGATGGACGTCCGAAACGATAGCAATCAAGTTGCCACATCGTCTACAACCTTCAAACAAACAACTGTACATCCTTGCATCTTGTGGACGGTCGATGCCCAACTCAGAATCAATGGCAACATTCGTCTCTCAGCAGTTCCATAGCTGTATTTTGCTGGGAACTGTACCGATATTGGTTTAATTACGTGTACACTATCTGGACCGAAACCGATACGGACTGATGGAATGTCTTCTGCATATAATTGACCCCTTCGAAAATTTGCCAATATAATTTCTGTAATAAAACCCATGTTACCAATCACTAAACTTTTTGACACGTCAATGTTCGACCTCAACATTACTTTAGCTCCAACGAATATTTTCAATACATTAGGAAGACCTCCTGTTTTATCCCTATTACCTAAATTTCGTGTCGCATCAATGAGTTGGTCTTGTGATTTAATTGTATAAATATCTGTCCCTTTTCCTTCAAAACTCTGGAGAACCTTTTAGTTATGTCTAGCAACTTGTGTCATTCGTTGGATATATTCTTAATGCTCTCTCAATCGAGAACTCATCAGTCGTATCTGTTGACACTTTTCCAAGAAGAATTTCAAGATGCTTCGAAGTCAATTCTCCAACTCTTAGGGCGTTAAGCACATCTATAAATGTCGTGTCTCCTCGTTGACGCACGTTTTGTTTGAGTTCAACAAGGCGGAATAGTCGCCACAAGTGTGTAGCGGGTTTCATGTGTTCTGGTTGTTGAAACACTTGATGTCCTCGAACAGGTGGTAATTGCATCAGATCACCAAAAAGTAAAACATTTATGGCTCCAAGCGGTCGGGCTTTTCAGCTGTCGCAAACGAGAGTCGATCATACGAAGCATCTCATAAGGTACCATAGAAATTTCGTCTATGAACAGAAACTCGACGTTTTGCCATAACATACGCATTACTCTCAAATAATTACCAGTAAGAAGGGGCATACTAACATAAACTCCATCTTTTTGTACTGGTATTTTCAGCAGACGGTGTAGTGTGGACCCACCGACTAACCGTGCTGCAACTCCATTGAGAGCACCAACTTTTACCACCGATTTTCCATAACATCGGTTGACTTGATTTTTCAATAAATTAAACAGGAAAGTTTTCCCGGTGCCTGCTCCACCAGTTAAGAAAATTTTCTCTCTTCCAACATCACCATTAAGTTGATTTTCAATACTCTCTGTAATAAGAACGAACAATTGTCTTTGATCAATATTCATAGCCTGTTGTGCCCTTTGAAATTGATCATTGCTCATTTCAGTGTCTGGTAATTCTTCTTCTTCAGCTTCAGGATTTATAATTTCTGGCTGTTCTAGAATTTCAAAGGCATGTACCTGATTGAACGCGTTTTCAAGCTATTGGTCCCGTTCTCGATGTTGGCACATATATTCACTCATTTCCTTCAAACGATTCTCTCGAGCTAAAAAAGCCTCTTTTGCATTATCGAAACCTCCAAGTATTTCATTTTCCATACGATAAGGCATGTACTGAACGAGTAAACTGTAGAAAAAGTTTTCTGAATCCGATGTTGCTATAAATTACGGCCCCCTGACAACTGCAGGAACATTTCTCACGACCATTTTGCTCTTATCTAGCAGCGTGATGAGCGGACGACGCATGTTAGGTTGTTCTTCATGAGCATCATGATCAACGCTCTCCTCGGTTTCATTCAGCTTTTTCGGATAGAAAGGTTCAAACAACATTGCAAACGCTGTAAGACTCATGTTCACAAAATTGTAGCCAGGATGTTGTAACGGACGTTTTTCATATATTTCAAAGATATTACTGTAATAGCGTGTCCGCTTCTGTCGGATTGCAACACTCTGTAACGCTGTTCTGGCTTTCTCGTATTCAGGAAAATACAATTTCGCGAACTGTCCCGTAATGGGATATGACAAAGTCGATACGCACATTCTGCGGCTGATACTTGTCGTTCATGAAGAATCTTCATACATATCCTGAATAGCTTACGTGAAATGTCAGTCTCTTCACGTTGAATTTGTTGTATTGCCTGTGCAATTCCAGAATCTACACCTTCAGGTTCTGCTTTTGGAAGGTACTTTGCAATATAGTACGCTATCGCTTCATTCGATCCGCATGGCTGAATATCCATGTTACCTGACCAGAGTCTTATAAACTCTGGGTGGTAATTGTTTACCCAAGCATCTTCCTTTCGACGCTTGAGTAAACAAATTCTGCCACCATTACGGAGAAAATCATCCGGAGAATGTGACACTATTCGTGTATCGTCACATTCTTGGCGTGGAAAGTTGAATCGACATCTCACCAAGGTATTATTTTTCATACAAGTGTGTGTATGTCGATGAATTTGACATTTCTTAACCAGTTCATAAAGCTCTGGATCTTCTCCTTCTGTAGGCATTTCACAGCAACAGTTACGATCAAGAAGAAGTTTTCCTTCCTCTGTGTCAAACTCTGGATGATTTTCAATCCAAATCACCATATGAAGGTGAGGACTGCCAAGATTCTGAAATTCAATACGCCACCAATGGTCTTTCACTTTTCCGCCAAATACTTCATCATTATTTTTGATGAATTTCATTAGAGCATTTACTCTGATCATAAAATGTCGACTCAAAATGACAGGGTACTTTTCGATAAGTTATTGAGTCTCATAAATGTCGAGTGTACTTGGATCTACATCGGGCCTATCATCAGCTATTAAGAAGGCCTTCCTTCCGTTGGTCTAACCAAAAAATAAAAAAATCCAAAAATATTTATTTTTCATCGTAATTCACAAACATTAAAACCTTAACTACTATGTACAATAATAAAACATAAAACAATCTCTTCCTGGGTCCTCTTCCTTGCGTGGGGGGTGGGAGAGGGGGTAGGGATTGTGGCTCTTGGGCGAAGTAGCAACCCCTGCTGGTGTTGGCAGGTGAGCTCTTTGGTTTTTCGCGACATACTAGCTGGCTGTCTTTTTCAATAATTTTTGTTACGGGCGCCTCCTGCTAGTGCTTATGCGCCTATTTCTGCTATTTTAGTTTCGAGAATTCTTATTATGTAGTTATTTCCTATGCGTTTTACAATGCCGATTTTCTGGGAAAAGACTAGAAAAAACCCAGTTTAAGTATGCTTTTAGGTGTATGCTTATCAAATTTACTTAGATTTTCGTGAATTCTGTGGTGTTATGAACTAACACACCACACCTGTAATACCAGACATTATTCGTTAGATTGGAAAAAACCGTATTAAATGCATCGACTATCTGAATATAGTCGAACCGGATATGATATATGGAGCGGTCGACATATACCAATTTCCTTTCTTTCAATACCGGAACGTGGGTTGTTTATCCAGGAAGTACGTACCTTTCGGAAGAATTTCGAAAAAAACAATATTTAACAATGAAATAATAAAAATGCACTCATAAAATGTTAAGAATGTACATATATATATATATATATATATATATATATATATATATATATATATATATATATATATATATATATATATATATATATATATATATATATATATATATATATATATATATATATATATATATATATATATATATATATATATATATATATATATATATATATATATATATTTAGTAAACGTGATACAATAATTTCTTTTCTATAGACGAATAATATGAACAATATCATACAACGAAAACGAGTGTAACTTATTGGCAGTTAATGTTACAGTTGGCTACAAAATCGAAATAGATTTACTAAAAAAACAATCTTGACATCAATTGCCACAAACGGCTAGAAACAATTCTCTTCTGAGATCTATGTTTACTGGAAACTATGGAGATACTTTTACAGACACATGCACATTAAAAAAAAGGTTGGGTTTGCTATACACATAAATACAGAAAACAGAACATTGGACTCACCCTGTTTCACACTTATTCACTGGAGTAGGTTTTCAAACGACAATTAGTTTTGATTTTATCATTATTTCGATTAATTCCGCGTCAATTGGTTATTTTATTTTATTCGCCCGGTATATGTATAGCGCGATATGGCTATGGTTTTTCTAAGAGATTTGTGAACTATCGACTTGCGGACTCCCGTTGTCTTATCTCTGTTCTGGAAGCGTTGACAAAAATAGGCAATTGTTGTAAAAAACTACTGTTCACTCGTACTTTCACTTGGAGCGTTCAATATTTGGTTTGCAGTTGCTTAGTTTAATGTTTTCTGACGTTCACTACATTGATTGGAAACTCTCATCATCATTGTACGATACTGTGACTCTTTCCTCAAAAATTGTAAATTTCAATTCTTGCTTATTTTAATAAATTGAAAATTCTCTTTGGTATTCGAAAATTTGTTAATATTAGATGAATCGGTTAAAGATAATGATTGGATATTAAAATTAACATCAATTCCTGCCTTATCGACTATAGATGAATGTTATATAAATTAACAAATTGTATGTTGCAAATTGAATAATGGAATAATCTTATCAAATTAGTGTATTGTCATCGGTCCTCGATAACTCTACAAAGTTTGAATGAAATCTGAGCGTGTAACGTGTAAAAATCTCCGACCCCAAAAACCCCCACATACTAATTTTGAATAGAATCGGACCATAATCACAAAACTCGTCCGCCATTTTGAAGCCGCCATCTTGAATTTTTCAATTTTCACGAGAGAATCATAATATTCGACCCCAAAAACCCCCATATACCAATTTTGAATAGAATCGGACCATAATTACAAAACTCGTCCCCCATTTTGAAGCCGCCATTTTGAATTTTTCAATTTTGACAAAAGGAAACGAAAACCCTCAGATATCAATTTTGGAGCGAATCGGACCATAATCACCAAACTCGTTCGCCATATTGGAGCCGCCATTTTTTTTTTCACACAAAAATTTCTCAATGCATTGTCACCGGAATTATGTACACCTGCCAAATTTCAAATCATTCGGACGTCTGGAAGTGGGTGAAAATCAAGTCCAAAGGAGTCGGTTAGAAACATACAAGTGAAGCTAATAAAAAGCATGTTAAAATAATATCCGACTGTTTCAGAAATACTTCCCTAGAAGAAATTCAAAAAATCGTAGAAGAAGTAACACCATTCTTTAAGTGTATGTTTGTAATAGCTCGGTATATAATCTTGTCATATACCACTTGCAATAGATATTTTGGGTAGAGTTTACTTCGATATTTTTCCGCACATATTGTTGCAAAAATAGCACTTGACCAAATTTCTTTTAAAAATGCCGTTCCAGCTCCGACGTCGGTTAGTACTTTTAAGGACCTAATAATGTAATATAGCCATTGACTGGTTTTATAATGGTCATGAGAAGTTTACCAAGAGGTAACATTAAGATGAAATATTTGAAAAAATATTTTTGATAATAGTCCTGAATACCTTTATAAGAGGACCACATAATTCTTGAGTGTTTTATGAAGGTTGTGGATCATTTTTAGAGTTAGAGGATTCATCATTGGATACATTTTGCACAGTTGAAGTAAGCTTGTAGAACATGAAACTAAAATTGTTTCTTGGGCTGAGTTGGCAATTCTGACTCTATCTGCACTTACATTTGGTCTGTGTTGGCGAAAGGTAGCGAAGCGATTACAACTATTCGATCAAGGCAGTGATTCTATCTTATTGAATAAAAGGTTCCTCTGCTTTCTGATAATAACATTCAACTCCTGTTAGTTGTATAGTCGATAGGTTTAGTTGAGTTGTTGTTGAAAGTCGCATAAAGATCTAAGTGTTCAATGTTTTCCTCATGGTCAATTCATAATTACTGTACGTGGGTCTTTCACATGTTACTTGTAAACATAATCTATTTGTGCTGGCCCCAGGTGAAAAAAACACTCAACGTGGTGTATCAAGAGATCTTTTACTCTTAATCTCTTCCAAAGTTCTCTAGCCGTGCGAAGCCGGGGCGGGTAAACTAGTAAAATATTCAAATAGTTATAGTACCGATCTGGTATTGTGATTATAGCGAAATTATCTGGTTGTGTCTATATTAACTGAAAATATTGTCATAGTATCAATATTTTTTTCAAAATAATATGTATCTGAGCAATATCATCCCTTTTCAATAATTTTAATAATTTGAACCGTTTTCGAAATAATTACATTATTCACATCCTATGCGATATTTGCATAATAGACTTCCAACTGTTTATTGTGGTATATCCAACAAAAATAATGAACAGAATCATTAAAACAGTGGGCTGCATAACACGCCGAAGGTAAAATGACAGCTCAAGACAAACATCCAAACACAAAAAATATAACTGTAGTTTCTCCTCTGAACTATAGAATATATTCAAATTCCATGGTTATATATACATGAAAAAAAGCCTCGAAAAGAGCATTTGTAAGTAAGAACTTTAGTAACTTGTTGAATGTCAAATCAAGAAACAGTCTGATTACTGCCGTATGTTTATTATTTCCGTTGGACCGGGCCCCTCTATAAACAAAAAGATGTTGGAATCATTGAGTAATTTGTATAATTTGATAGAAGTGTAGGAAGTTTATGTAAAAAGTTGTAGCAAATGCTCGCCTGAAGTATGGGTGCAAAGAAAGAGAAATAATTTGAGAAGAAAAAAATGGTTATTCTTTGTTATTTTATTGTATTAAAAATACTTATTTTTATAAATGATAATTTTATTCAAATCATACAAACAGCTGTGAAATAACTGAAAAATAATGGAACTCCAATAACTCAACTGAAAATTTGGTTCTTAGTGAAACTCCTCTGAATGAGTATTTTATATTCCTCCATGTTTTTTGAATTGATTGTGATTCCAAGTTTTTATTTGCGGAGAAGATCGTTGATTCAAGTGCGGACATTTGGATTTAACTTTCTGTATCTCTTTTAAAGATGGTAATTTTACACTTTCTATATTTTTTGCAAGTTGCAGTTCCATCAGTTGTCCATCTCCGCCGCTTAACAGATCCATATGGAGATGCTAGAAAAAAATATGCATGAAACATGAAAAATCAATCTGGATTGTAACTTACTTGATCTTTTATTTCTTGTTGTATTTACCGGTTCTTCCTCTTCCGCACTACTTCCATCGCTGCAATTTTATTTGTCTTCTTCATTTCTTCCTTGAGCAACTTCGAGTAACCTTGTCACTCGTGAAGCAACGGGTTGCCTATTTATATTCTTATGAATTTTTTCATCATGTCCCATGAAATTTGCCAGATCTTCCATTTCATCTTCTCCTACATTCAATTTTATACAGGTGGTTGCGATGTGTTTGCGTAATTTTGTTCCTCTTAACATTTCTGGATGCTCTGCCCTACAGCGAACTGCATGTTTGCGTATTAAATGACAGGCTCTCAAATATTTTGCATTTTTCACGCCAGGTACGGCAAATACATATTGATTCTTCCCATCGATGTTTGCTTGGCTCCGATATTTGAGGTTCTATACATTGGAGTTGTTTTCTATCTAAAATAACGGGAACGGTTCGATTCAATTTTCCTCTTATTAGAAACCGTACATAACGCTCAGCCATTTATTGAGTTCCTTCAGATAACGGTGTATTCTTTTCTACGTCAGTATTTATCCCTCCGTATTTCTTGAAATCTTCGATTAGCATTCATTCTAGCTCTCCAGGTCTTCTTCGGTTGACGACCTGGATACTAAGAAGAGTGAATTTCGAAAGGTTCAGCCACGTTGATATATCAAATTTTTCCTTCAATTTATTGTATGCTATTCCTAAATTTCTTTGTGAATACATATAAAGCTTTTTTATGTCACTTGTCAAAGGTAAATCAACTGTTTTTTGTCTTCTGATATGAACTTGCGATTCGGTCACTGTTCTTGTTACATTAATCTCAATTTCTTGGGTAAATAGTAGTAAGAAGTTTTTTGTATTTTTTCTCTTTTCATCATCGTGATTAATGATACACTGGTTAATCGAAATTCTCGATATGTTTTTCAGTAAGGTACCTGAACACGAAGCAACTGTAGGATTTTCGAACTGACTAGTAACCGCTCCTGCCAATCTATTAATTACCCTTATTGTATTTAGGATCAAAAACATCTGTCAAATTCTGAATATCCTTATTGATTTCCTTTAGAGTTTCTAAAAATCTTCCAATCAATCGCAGACGTTAGCGGATCATTTCGCAGTACCGTTCATTGCGATATTTCTCGCACATCTTATTGGCATAGACAATGACTAATTCATCGTACTTTATTAAACGTACGATATCGTCCTCTCCTACCATTTCATTGACTGTGCAATGTAACCTCGCAGCAGTTTTTTTCCGGTTACTATAACGCAAAAGCTTTAAAATGAACTCTCAAACTATTCTTGGAAAAAAATGCCTTACATTCTACGCAAGGTAAGAAATCTGTTGCCTTTCTCAATTTATTAGCATTTGGTCTTCTTGTAACTATTAGATTGTCGTCCTTTGAACATGCCCTGGTGATTGAAATTACCCTTTTTCATCAAGAGACCTCTTCAACAAATTAGTGGATATGTTGTTGTTTGAATTTAAAGAGGTAGGTTCATCTGCTAAGTCACTTTGTTCTGAGCTACACTCATTTTTCTCATCTGGTTCAAATATAGGGTCATCAATGGAATTATCGGAAAATCCAGTGGGTGATTCTGGAATAAAAAATTATAAAATTGGATATATTTTTTTAACCATATTTTTCCACTAGTAAGTATGTAAAAAATGAAAATATATAATAATTTAAACTTTTTTTACGATTCTTCATGATACGTTTCGAATTCTATTGAAAGAATTGAAAAATAAAGGGGATAACAGAATAAGTGGTTTACTGGAAACGTATCCCTAGGGGTATACAAAAGTTCAAGAGCGAGAATTTTGATAAGGCAAATGCTTCCAGTCTCATTCAGTCGAGTTTCTTTGACCCTGGATATCTTTTCCAATCGAATTTAACCAGTTCCACTTTTTATTTGTGAAATATTCACCTGATAACTTATTATCACCAATACTTTTCTACAGTGGCTACTTGAATGGATGTTTGCATCATTTTAATGATGACATTAATTCTGCTTCTTATTTGTAAGAAGCAGAATTAATGTCAACAAACTCTTCCATTTCCACACTGACATCTTGAATGGACGTTTGTAGCATTGGAGAAAAAGAATTGATGTCAACAAATTCTGAGCCTATGGAAAAATTGCTCAGGTCTACCGACAGGCTGTTCTCCTTGTTTTCTTCGATGCTCCCAATATGAGCTGCATATTTCGTCTCGGCATATTTTTCTAAGTACTCTTTCGATTCTATAACAATGCACAAATGTTTAGATCCAAATATGGAACAAATCTCATTTCAAATAATGAAATTTTGAAAACATAAACCCATCTTGATACAAACTTGACCATATAACAGAGTTGCGAAAATTTCATTGCATACATTTGTCATTTTCTCAACCATGAAAGACTCAACCATAAAAAAAAGTTCCACTTTGTGATGGCCATTTAAATGACGTGAGAATGCTCGAAATTACCTTTCCCGAATTATTTCAAAAAACTAAAATCGGTTGATTTTTTATTATGCGTTAGAGTTTTTATGCTTGATATTATCAAAAAACTGTATAGGTTAATATTTTTTCTCGTTTTTAATGGAAGCTTCATTAGGATTGTATCAGATTTCAAAAACATCGGAATACCTGAACTTTTGACAATATTTTTTGATTATGAGAATTTGCATTCTTTTTCTGGTCTGATTAAACCTAGTGAGAAATAAAATAAAAAATTAACATCCCAGTTGATAGATGATTCTACATTTTCTCGAGAGTTGATATAATTAGATGGAATTTGATTTATAACACACCCTGAGAAACATGAAAATCAGTGATGTTCAATAATAATAATAATAATAGTTTATTGGTTCTTCAGATTATGTCTAGCGTAATATAAAACAAGTATCAGCTATGAAATTTTACATAAGATAAATTAATATTTAAAAACATTTTTCACGAATTGTGGTCAATATGATTAATATACTTAATGATTCAACTAAGTGCATGAAAGCATGCATAAAAGGACTTTATATAATAATAATGATGATTAATTTCTAATTTTTGGTTCTATGACTATTACTTGCATAATACAGAACAAGTCAGGAGTCGGAAACAGTTTTTCCAAGGGAATTTTTGACAATACAAATAAGAGACTTATATTACAACAGATTACAGATTACAAATTATACATAAGAATATCTAAAAGCAAGAAAATCAAGTAGTTTAATGAAAGATAAAAAATACGTACATCCATAAATATACCATCAGTTAAAATCTGTATCTTCCAAATACTCACTTATTGAGTAGTACGCTTTTTTTAGTAAGATATTTTTGACTACTATTTGGAATTTATTCAAAGGAAGATCTTTGTAGCAGTTTGGTAGATGATTGAACAGAGTTATTACCATGTATTTTGGACAACGTTCTGTTTTTTTGGAGACGGTGACTCGGAACTTCCAGTATTGCAGAATTTCTTGTGTGATATCTACTGTTTTCCAGCGTTCTGAATGAGGCCAGCTCTGTTTTGGCATACATCAGGATAAGCATGATATACAATGGATGGAAAGTCAGGATTTTCAGCTGTACAAATATATTCTTACAACTTACTCTCCTGGCAACTCCAACCATATTTCTAACGGCTCTTTTCGGGAGTTTGAGAACCCTATCGGTCTCATGGGATACTCCCCATACTATGATCCCATATGCCATGACTGACTGAAAGTGTGCAAAATATATTATCATCAATACAGATTTTTCGACGGTCTGCCTGAGTTGGTACAGGAGATAACACTTTGGAGCTAGTTTTTTGCACACTTCATTTATGTGGGTAGACCATTCCATGTACAGTGTTCATTCACATGGAGCCCAAGGAACTTCATAGAAGGTGCTTGAGAGATATATCTGCCATTAGATCTTAGCAACAAGCTGTGATCGAATTTATTATTTGACTGTCTAAATCTTAAAAACTTTGTCTTCCCCATGTTCAGAACTAATTTATTTGAAGAGAACCATTCTTCAGATATTTTGATTTCTTCATTGGCCTTCAAGACTGTTTGCTCTACATTGCTTCCTGTAGTTATGAGGGGGGTGTCATCTGCATACATTATACAACTCTCATTAGAAATGTTATTCACGTATATCAGATATAATAGAGGACCTATAACAGAGCCCTGGGGAACCCCTATATCATTTATTGTTTTCAACGGAGTGTGATTATTGGCTTGAACATATTGCATCCTGTTTGTGAGATAACTTTTTAGCAAATCATGTACCACTCCTCTGAAACCGTACAGTTCTTGTTTTGTTAGAAGAATTTCATGGTTGACAAGATCGAATGCCTTGCTCAGATCCAAAAAGGTACAAACCACCTTCTTACCTTTGTATAACTCCTCTAAGTCTATTCACAAGCGTCACCATTGCATTCGAGGTTGATTTTTTTTAGGGATGAGTACAACTACAATTCAAAGAGGCTTCGAATATTTTTCATATAGGATTAGTTTTGAAATATCCCTTCTCAGTCAAGGAGTTATTATCTTGAACGATGGAAAATTGCAAATTTAGATTCCTGATCACAGATTGGTGATTGCATCTTTCAATTATAGAACTTTCCACAATCAACACTCTGTTCATTACATAAATTATTGGTGATTTTTCAATGTTCAATTTCAACTATCCACACTTTCTGATCGATCCAATAATTATTTTTTGTCTTCACTCATTTGAGTGTTAATTTTATTTACATACAGAACTAAGAAATTTTACATATCAAACAAACTGGACTTATTTTCATTCCTTTTTAGCGCTCTTCATCCTTCCCTTCTCCAACTATTCAAAGAACTAGAACGGATTTTTGTTAACGAAATGATTCAGAATTGATTGTAGATTACGAAAAAAAAATCAAACATACCATAAAATATCATATTTTAATGAAAACCCGTTATACAAACTTGAAAGTAATTTCGAGCAATTTCTCTTCGCCATTATTATCATCCATTTTTTTATCAGTAATATGTACGACGATCGGTTCTCCAGATACAGCCGGCATCCTTTCTTAGTGGCACACCCGATATTTATAGTCACGTTATTAGTTTTTCAACCAAAGTTTCCCTAATACGAAAAATTATTTCCAATGCCCAAAACAATAATTGATAACAAATCATGATGAGTCAACGTACAGATCTGTATTTTTTCTTTCGTTAATGACAAAACTATATGCAGTTGTACCTAAGTATTTGATATTGGTGCACAGTAGAATTAGTTGTACAAAGAATTCCTATCGAAATATTGCAACAAACTTCTATTTTCGATGGCATTTTTTTCTTAATTTTTTTAAAGATTTTTTTTGCTGTTTGTGCCAGACAGAAAATTCGAATATGATAAAGACTCGTTCTGTCTTGATTGCAGGATAGATAAATATTAATCCTATATGGCATGCTGGGTTAAATTTTATTGGTATATATTAAAATAAGAATGGCAGAATTAGGAGAAAAACAGTGAGAATATGAAAATGTCAAAAATTATTGCAACTTATTCAGATAAGTAATTTCAGGGTGCATACAGATTACAATCGCAAATAATAAGGATGATGTTCAAAATAATTCGTGGGGCAAACACAACGGTATTTTCCTTAACACAAGCTAATTCAGTGAAATGGTTTTGAAAATTCCGAAATGTTGACTAATCATGAAGTATCATACATTCTATATAATTCAAAAAAAAAATAGAGATTGAGATTGGGAATATATTTTCTTCCTTATTGTTTATGTATCAAAAGAGGCCACTCCATAGCCAAATGGAATTTGTGCTACCTGAATTTAAAAAAAATATGAAATATAAATATTTTTTCACTTTATTTCATATTCATAATTACTGAAAGAAGTTTTTCTAGGTCAAAAATTATGTTTTTTTTGTCAAAATTCATAAATTCAAGATGGTGGCTCCAATGTGGCGGACGAGATTTGTAATTTTCGTATGGGGGCGGAGATTGATTTGTTGTGAAAACTCATGAATTCAAGAAGGCGGATCCAAGATGGTGGACAAGCTTCATGATTATGATCAGATTCTATTTAAAATTTGTATTTGGTGTCAGAGATTGTGATTTTCTCATCAAAATACGACGTTTTCATTATTGGTTGATTCTATTGAGAATTGGCGGATTTGAGACGGCTTAATTGAGACGATATTTACGGCTTCTATTCTGCTCTGGAAATGTCCGTTACTACTTCTCTCATACGTTCTTACAAAGTATTGATGAAAAAGATAATATTAATCCTATGGAATCTAGATAATTCGCATTTCAGAAATGTTTTTTTTTATCCTCGGTCGAAAGGATTTTTGCTTCGAATGATTCGAATGGATTTGTTCGATATTTGATTGCTTTCTCATTCATGAACTTCAACGAGATTCACGAGTGGAATGGTTTGCAATTAATCATTTGATTTTCACTTTGTCAAGTGAAATCGCATACAAGGTGTATTCCTGATGGACTCAGATTGTCGATTTGTTCCCCATTCACCTAAGGAAATGAAAGAATATTTATATAGATATACATTCATACAAAAATTCCATGAAAATTAAAAGTCTTGAAAATTTTTATTTTTCAAGGAAATTGACTTCCAAAGGTAAAAATACTTTTTGTTCGAAAAAATTTAAGCTTTCAGGTGACAAAATGGATTTCTTTAAATTTGTTTAGAACGTTAAGATTCGTGGAGAAAAACAATTTCATGACGATCTGAGATTCGGGAAATATGTCACCTCTGCAAAGCCATATGGACAACATTTTTTTTTGTCAAACGTCTGTCATTTTCAATGTAGGCTACATTGGAAGATTCTTCCTGAAAGTAATCAGAAAATTATGTTATGTTTGAGTACCTATCCAATGAAAATATACATAATTACCTCAACAATTCTTCCAGAATTATTGAGAACTCTATCTACATTTTTGACAACTGTCTTTTTTTTTGGGAGTTCTCCAACTGTTGGCGGCAAATTGGTCAACGGTTGTAAGTAGAAATGAAAAATTATTGACAAATAAACTGACTTTATGTCTGGGAATGTCAGTATCTGTGTATAGTGGAATCAAAATATGGGGATGATTAGGAAAACTCCAAGTACCCGGTGAGTCTGTTCTTTTGACTGAATCGTAGAATATTAATATGATAAAGAAATTAAAAAAAACACTTCAAAACAATAACTAAAAAGATGAAAATAACTACCAAAAACACAACACAACTATTCAATTTATTTGGAAAGTCGGTGCCAAGCAAACGTAAAACCCTGTAATGTATTGCCAATAAAGGTCACAAAAAAATCAAACAAAACGACCATTTACCAGTAGATACTGTCTGTTTTTGTGAATTATTTTTTACTTTTCAGTGATTTTTTAAAATGGGTTAATTTTTATTTATTTTTTCAACTTTTTAGCGTCCGTTTGTTTTTTAACATCATTGCAAGAGAATGGTACCTTTTTATGAAACCATCCCATAATTATGTAGATTACACTAGTGAAAAAATATTTAAAATATGTCATATAGTTTATGAGAAAATCGCGAACGCACAAATATAACGTACATAACCTACATACACACAAAGTAGAACCATTCATACGAGTGGACGTGTCTATCGATGCTCCGACCACGAAAACTGTTAAAACCTGTGAAAACTCAACAGATAAGTGAATAGGTGATAAGTGAAACGGAACAGTTGTGAAAACATAAACAAGAAAAAAAAAACACAGTCAAATAGATAAGTGAATAGGTGATAAGTGAAACGAAACAGTTGTGAAAACATATACAAGAAAGAACAGTCAAATAGGACCTACTTGAACACATATCACTCCAAACACTGTTTTACCGAGACGGATAGAATATAAATAAAGGTGACCATATACCGGAAGAAATGTCCGGCATAGAGATCTCGAACAAACAACTTCTGAATGTAAAAGGAAACAAAGAATTACAATTGGCAATACAAGCAGTGGAAGTTGAAGTGTCTGTGAAAATTGGACAAATAAATCACAGGCTTGTTAAAACAGAAAAAGAGACCGAAGAACTGAAGAAAAGAGTAGAATTCCTGTATGAAATCAAAAGAATAACAGTAAAATAATTTTTGGATTGGAGAGAGAAGAAAGTTACATAACACCAGACAGCATCATTGAACTACTGAAAAATTACTTGAATATTCAACTGGTTGGGAACGATCCAAATAACATTTTTCCCTCTTGGTAAAACATATAATTGTCCAGGGAAAGTTGAGTTCATCTCTTATTTAAAAAAAAAAAATTTTCAGCAACACTAAAAATCTGAAAGGAACTCCAATTAGTATAACGGACGATCTTACTGAGATACAAAGGGCGGAAAACAAAATCCTGAGGAAGCACTTATACATAACGAAACAAGACAAGAACAATAGCTGCTACATTAGAAACAATAAACTCCACCCAAATAACCAAATATTTACACCATCTGATCTTGAGAACATGGAAAACATAAGCGAACTCGAGCTCAAACCAAAGTCACATAGCGAACCAGGTACACCAATTTCCCAACAAAAGAACACTATAGAAAAGCCACCAGAAGAAGATAATTTCACTCAACTACCCTCAACTCAACGATAAAGCTGACACCACATTAAAAGAAGCTACAAACATCCAAGGAACACCAAAAACAGGCGCAACGAACAAGAATACAGAAGAACCACCTCGAGAAAAACCGAACACACAGAAGAACTCCTACAGAATGGGTAACTAATTTCCTCACTGATTAATACTTAGAAACTCAAATTACAACATTATCCCTGAATACCATAATATCAGACTGTAAGAATCCAGTTCCACAAAGTGGTAATCAAAATAGCGAAACCTTATATAGCATACATTTATTTTATGTCTAACTTTAAATTGTTTAATATGTGTACTTATTTGTTATTATCAACCACATTTAATATTTTATATTGCATAATTCAACTTTATTTTATATACTATATTTAACTTTTTTATTTCTTTATTATGTGTATTCCTTATTATGAATCATATTTTATATAGCATAACTACAACTTTTTGCGAAACAAGTGCAACAGCACTTATCGCCCAACAGCTTTATTAACTTCATTCATTGTGTAACGTACCCTCTTTGTATTTATTTATTATCATTGAATAAAGATTATTATTATTATATTATATATTAACTAGTGAAACACAGAACCTCCCTTTTTTGAAGTCGGTTGAATAATTTAAAGCACTTTTTTATTCGCACGTGCACTGAAAAGTACAAAGTTTTTTTAGCACCCAAATGTGGTCAAAAATTTTTTTGATCAAAAATAAAAGGGTGGGGCGCTCATCATAATTAATTTCCATACAACATATGTTAATTTCGTTTTTCTCGTTTTACATTTTTTTAAACCTTTCTCCTTCATATTATTTCACATCCACTTTTTAACATTTAGACCCACTTTATGTACAAGGGATAAATACACTTGATATGTGTGTGTAAATTGTGTGAAGAAATTGATTGTGATTAGAGCCTCACACTTTTATTTAGTCGTGAAAATTTTGGATCACAATTGGGTGCAAAAAAAAATGTTTGTACTTGTAACTAAAAGCGTGTAAATAAAAGCGTGCTTTTCAAAAAAATATTTTCTTCAACGTATTATTTTCTGCTTCTCAGTCTATAGGTCTTAGTCTTTCCAATTCGTTTAACGCCTTTCTATTACATGGCTTCTTGTCAGTTAACTTTGCACAGTTTAATTCTGCAATTAGGACTCTTTCACTCGACTAAGCCTCACATGGAGCCGCCATATTGATTTTATTAGTTATAACAAAAAAGTCATAATCTCCGACCCAAAAAATACCCACATAAGTACCAATTTGGAGTCAAATCGGACCATAATCACAAAACTCTTCCACCATCTTGATTTTATGACACCAATTTTGAATAGAATTGGACTATAATCACAAAAAAAAATTCATAATCATTGTTACCGGAATTATGCACACCTGCCAAATTTCGAATCAATGGGACAAGCTTTCATTTGGGCCGTGTAATAAAACTAATGAAATAAGTTTAAGTCATCGCTGACAATGACTTGATTTTTTTGTTGTTGAATTATTTGGTTTCAAAAAGCTTGTCGCGTAAATGAATATATACTTCGGCAAGTTCTCAGTTACCGACCAATCACTGTCCAATTAAATAAACTGGTATCCACTGTTATGAACACTTCGCACAATCTTTTCGAAACCAAATAATTCAATAAAAAAATAATTAAATCATTGTCAGCAATGACATATTTTATTCATTTTAGACGGCGTAATGGTAACTTTTGGTGAAACTTTGTTTTGACTGCCCAGGCAAATTATAAAAAAAAATAGGTGAAACTTACGTATTTTGGTGTCCCGAACACTAATTCGAAGTCAAGACGTGGCGCTCTCGAGTACTTTCGGAGATACCGGCCTGGAAATAAATTGTTTTACAGCTCAAATTTATATTATTAAAAACACACAAAATTCGATATTTTTTTCATCAGAACACTATACACACTTTCATTTATTAGTTTTCAGCATGTGTAGCGGAAAAATTACTATTTTTCAAAAAAAATACGTTTCTTAAAAACATAAACAAAACGTAGAATACTGATATTCATACTGAATGCCTTGTAATTTTTATTCAAAAAAGTTGGCAACGTGATTATTTGGCTTTTGTCGGCCCTAGATTGCAATCGGTTTTGTTGATGTTTTGAAAAAGGGTATTTTTTTGAAAAAAGGCAGTTTTTTCGCCAATTTTTTTTTCAAAACAAATTAATAAAAGTGTGTGTAGTGTTATGATGAAAAGAAGGAAATATTTTGTGTTTTTAATAATAGAAATTTGAGCTGTGAAATGATCTGATTTGAGAACAAACTGGGCATGTATCTCCGAAATTACACGAGCACCACGTTTTTGACAAAAATTTCTTGCTATTTATTAGCCTGGGTAGTGAGAACATAGTTTTATTAGGCTTTTCATCAATTATTTTCTGTATTATCTCTTATTCTGGACATTATGGATGATATTATTTATTCTCAACAAGAGTTGGTATGGAGGTCGCTGGTTCGATTTAGGATAAATATTATGAATATTTCTGACTGCATATATGGTGTCCTGTAATCCAATTCCATTCATTTGCTTGAGACACTGTTTCATAATATAAATAATCGAATATTATCGAGTAAATTTCCAAAAGGAGTTTTTTTTCAATTCAGTGTCTGGAAAATCATTTTGAATTCTGAAAACTCTGTGGTGTCAGGAGAGAGAAATCATTTCCTCAAATTTACGACAACGACTGTTTTCTTTTAGAAACCATTCATTCATTGGTGGTAGGATTATATCAAAATCATAAAATGGCTAAGTTAATCATTGTAGTTCATAATGCTCACTTGTTTTTTTTTCTCTGGAATATTGTTGAGCCAAAAACACAATTTTTTTGCTTCTGCTTGACATGTTTCACAACTACAACTTAATACGCACAATCTTGATCTGTACGTAAATGAGGAATAGGAACAGGAACAAATAAAGAAAAGCGGCAATCGCGCTGGGCTGACCAAGTGCCGTTCTACATGAACCTATACGAAAACACGGGCTAACCAACGTGTTAACGAATATCGGGCTAACGAAGGTATTATCCACATATAAAATTAATATATGATGTTTTTTCTTACCCCTCCATATTTGCCTAGCATAATAAGATGCTTAAAATATTAGTGAAA
Organism: Gonioctena quinquepunctata; assembly: GCA_018342105.1. NCBI lineage: Eukaryota > Metazoa > Arthropoda > Insecta > Coleoptera > Chrysomelidae > Gonioctena > Gonioctena quinquepunctata. The sequence goes on from JAFIRS010005219.1 coordinate 59,986, forward strand.
GAGAGTATACACACCTGCATGAACTGGAAAAGTCGGGTGGACCAGCGCCCTGTCTACATAGCGGGCTGATATATATTTCCTTAATTCCTTGACCACATATGTTTATATTCTTTATTTTCTCGGAATAAGGGCCTTGGTCAGTCTATATATTTTTTATTTCATTCGACGTTTTGACATTGTATATGTCATCTTCAGGTAAACTTTAAAATAATGTTAAACATGTAAAGTTAAAAACATAATACGTTACATAACATCAAATACGATTAAAATTGAAAGAGACATTCAAATTTTACAATATAATTCAATGAAAGAATAATAGTTGATTTATATTGTAAGTTTTGAATGTCTCTTTTTTTAATTTTAATCGTATTTGATGTTATGGACCGTATTATGTTTTTAACTTCACATGTCTCACATTATTTTAAAGTTCACCTGAAGATGACATAAACAATGTCGAAACGTCGAATGAAATAAAAAAATTATAAACTGACTAAGGCCATTATTCCGAGAAAATGAAGAATATATATATATATATATATATATATATACATATATATATATACAGGGTGTCCCTGGACTTTCTCTTTTCCTCTCAAGAATGTATAGATGGGGTCAAAATATTACCAGTACTTCATCTAAATTTTGATGATTGACTAAACAAATGAATTCCATCGATGAGCTTTCATGCAGGAGTCAGTTGTTTTGCTACAAAGTCAGGAAACCAATTCAATTCAATTTCTTTATTTCCAATCAGACTCATACATACATAAGTATAGCATATTTTCAGGTCAATTTCAAATAATCTGTTGAAAAACAATCATTACAGAATACAAATATATAATAGTATAGTATATAATAATATAATATATGCTAATGTATATAAAAAACAGAGTGTAGAGACAAAAAACAGTGTATAAAGAACATTGTATAAAGAAGTATATAAAAGACATTGTATAAAAGTGTACATGAGTAGGTGGTTATACCAGGTTACTACAACACATATATTCCGGAACCGAATAAAAAGACCTGTTGACTAAAAGTTTTCGAACTTCATATTTGAATTTGTTCACATTTGATAACATTTCAAGCCTAGTGGGTAAGTGGTTGTATAATTTGATCGGCAAAACCAACGGACTATTAGCCACAGTTGACAAACGATGGGATGGTATATTGATATTGAAGTTTTGCCTTGAGTTGTGTACCATATTTTCACGAGACTGGTTGAGAATAGCTGGGTTATTTTTTATATATAATATGCAATTATAAATAAAGAGAGAAGGGAACGTTAAAATCTCAAGTTGTTTAAACAATTGGCGACAGGAAAACGTCCTGATTTGAACATCATGTTAGGGCAATTTTTTTTGTTGAAAAAAAACTTCATTAGACCTAGAACTGTTCCCCCAGGCTGCCCCTTATTCATGTACAATTTCAAGAATTGTGATCAATTCTTGATCAAGTTGAATTACAAAAAAATTCTCGCTAATCTTTTAGAACGTATCGTTTGATAAGGTTACACCCACTTCTGAAAGTTTTAAATTATATGATTCAAATTTAAAAAGTGAAATCCTTTGCCGATAGGCTGCTCAGATGGATACGGTTGGCCGTGGTAAGGTTCAATTAATGATTTTTCCCTAGTTAATAAAATTTTGGGACAAAAAAAATTATACATTAATTAACTTGACTATTCAAAGTTGGGGGCGCCAGACTTGAAAAAGAAAAAGTAAAAGATAAATAAAATTAAAAAATGTTCCCTAGCTTGGGGAAGGCAAATAAATATCAATAAATCAACTTAACAAATTTATTCCCAAATTTGGGAAAGAGAATTATTGAACAATGATATAAAAAAAAAATTTAAAAAATACTAGAAGAGTATTGAACTTCTCTTAAAAGAAAGGAAAAAATTTCATAAAAAAAAAACCGTATTTTTTTACTCTGATCAAAATTCGAACATTTACACCTAGATTCCCTCCAGTTTTGGTCCCAATACCTTCGAGATCTTGAGCGAGATAGAGGAAGGCTAGTTTTTTGAAGCTGGGAGTGGTTCTAGGAGGGAAATTTTTTTCAGCGGTTACGATGAAAATGGTTGGGTGGTTCGATAGTTGATTTCAGACCCCTTTTTCGGCGTGAATGTAGTTGTTTCACGGACCAGTCTGATGATGTGCTGTAAGACCCCCCAGGCTACTAGTCCTTTTGTTGTAGATGGGTTCCCCCCGGGATTATCATGCGAAGAAAAATAGGAATCAATATATGTACAAAAAGGGAAAACGAAGGATATCCTTTGAACCTCAAGTTTATGTTTCAAATTTTAATCGGGGTCAAAAAATAGATCAAATGATAGCATACAATAAAAAACTCAGTCTATATGAAAAACTGGAAAGTTACAGTGAAAGAACAAAGATAATAAATAGCAATCAATCTCTATTCTGGGGTTAAATTTACAAGTTAATTTTAATTTTAAAAAAAAAAATTTAAAAAAGAACAAAATTTTAAAAACCAAACAAAAAAACCTCAAAAACGTGATGTTCAAATTCAGTTAAATTTTTAAACAGGTAAGTTTTTATAAGGTATTTAAGAAGGGGAAAAAAAAAAAAAAAGGGGAAAATA
>JAFIRS010005220.1:0-62568 GCA_018342105.1 Gonioctena quinquepunctata
ATATCAATTTTGTATTTTTTTTTGCGCAACAATGATCTATATTTTTTTTTAAAATTCATTTTTTAGTGTAACACCCCCGCAACAAGTTTTAAGGATTATTTACCCCCGCAACAAGTTTTGCAAGGATTTAGTTTGTTATAGCAAGGATTTATTTTGTTATAGTTGGATTCCTCACAATTTTCAACATCGAAATAACTAATTCCATCACTTATTATGCATTAGTTATTTTATTTCATCAATTCCAAAAGAACTTGTATAATTACGGTACCCTGAAAGGGGAAGAGCACGCCACTGACCGTTCGGGTATGTTCGGAATATTTAGCAGCTAGCTTTGGCAGCCAACTTCACATTGGTCTTCAACACTGTCTCTCAGTCTCTCAGCTTAACCTCGAATTCACTTGTATTGGTATCATCAAATTTTCCATTCTCATTATTATCCAGACAGTCATTAGACACTTCATATTCACAAATCGGTTTGAATTCAATGGCCTCTTCCTTTATTATTTTTTCAATTAAAATATCATGAATGTCAACAAAAGTCCCACACGCGTTATGTTTTGCTTCAGCTTCCTCAATATCCGTTATTGCAAGTTCTCCTCTACATTTGTAGTGTTCTGAAGCCATTATGGTATATTCTGATTCAATTAAACAATGAAATTGACGAATATTAGTTAGTGCGAATTTATACGATCCAATAAAATTGATCAATAAATTGAACAATAAAATTGACCAATATGGGTTATATTTAGGTACACCTGACAATTTATTGGTCAATTTTGGCAACAGTTTTCACTCAGGAATACCAACATACTGACAAGAAATGGTTCAACTATAGGAAAAGTTCCGAATATTATTCATTAGCTTATTGAATTGACTCTGATCCATTCTTAAATATCGTTTGAATTGATTAGGATCTGCACTCAGGAATTTTTCGTGAACTAATGTCAAGTTTCCTTTCCCTCTTTTCTCAATCCAAGATCTAATCCACCATCTCCTACATCTGTCTTTTATATTCGGAAATGCACATTTCTGCGAATGTAATGCAACGTAAATTATGTTTTTTTTCGCACTATCATTTTTCTCGCGGTTAGGGTAGGGTATGTGAAATCGCGTAAATAATAACATATAACCTGAAAATCTCGGTTCTAGCAGGCATCCAATTCATGGCCGAAAGTTACTGCAAATTGTCACTAAAAATTGATGAAAAATTAGAACCGATTCTAAACTCATCAATTTATTGGTCAAGTTCAAATTGACGACAATTTTCTGTTTATACCTATCAATAAAACTCAAGGTCACAAAATTGACCAATTCATTGGATCGTGTAAATTCGCACTATGACAGCGCCCATGGTGGCAGGAGTAGGTAATAATCCTGGTAATCACAAGCACAAGCTGGAAACTTTCAGTTTATGTGGTCTTCCCGTTTATTCACAAATCACTTGAAAATATTGTACCATACTTCAGATGAATAAACATTATTATCATTATCGTAGTGGCAACGGTCACGGTTGGGTAGTACCACAACATATATAATAACAATGAACCCTCGCTATTACCGTGTAGTCGATTGCAAAAATAGTACGTGTAAATTTTATACATTTCCACCGGCATCACATAAGCTGCAGCAAAGAGATAAGTGTTCTGTTTTCCACGATATTTCAATCTCTATTTCCGGGACGTGAGGTTTTCATTCGATAAATATTTGAGATGTTTTCCGTTTTCCATTCGATCGCCCAAGTTACGTGGGACGGTGTTGAGCCGGTGTTTGGGAACGCCTGGAAGGTGTCTTTCCGAGTTGTCTATCATACACTGGCATTCTATCAGGACAAAGATAAGTAGGTACCTCGCAGAGGATTTGTGTTTTAATTTTCACGAACTGGTTTCGGTTACAAAAGCAATGGGCCTTACATGTGAACTAATGTTAAATGAAATGCACTTCGAGCACTAAAAGTAAACAGCGCTGTACTGTATAAACAATTAACAATATTTTGTTGACAATTATATGTCTTAGAGAGTGTTGAAGGTGTTAGGGCCAGGGTGCACATGCGATTTCCAGTAGCGCGATTATTTAATTGCAAAAATAGAACACACGGCATTAAATATAAATGCGCGCAAATACTACAAAATAATCACAGCGATTAAAAAGATGCAGCAGGTACTATTTAAGTGGCGGCACGATTGTCGTTGTTTAAAATGAATCAAACGGACAGGTATGGTGACGCCCTTGCGACTATTATCGCAGTTCATTTAAGGCTGTGACTGTGTGTTTACTATCCTGATATGTTATCTTTGATCCCATTACCTCTGAAAATTCAACTAAACTGTTCACGCTCATCGTTTGGTTAAATAACAAAAAATGAGGATGATCTCTCAAGTCACTATCAATTTTGTAGAATTGACCTTTTAACAATCTTTGATTTATGAGTGGATGCCCCCAATATTGCTTTTTGCGTCTTTTCCTGGATTATCGAAATAACAGAACTACCGCACAAGCGGTTTCTATAAAATCCTTGTTGGTACTAATAAAGTTGCGATTAATCAGCCGCAAGTGCGCGGTCCATGATTTATTGTTGGCGATCACGATTTTTCTGTCGCGCTACTGAAAATCGCATGAGCCCTTAGTATTATTTAGGAACCGTTCAACCTCCTTGCAAGGGTAAATGTGGGATCCCACATTCAACTAAAATTGTGAACCTCATTCATTTTCTGATTATTATATTATTTGACAATTCCATTAAATAGTTCTGCGTTGAATCTGATGTTATTTAGTGGTTTCCATTCAGGTTATATGGGTACTTTTTTAAATTTGTTAAACCACTTGGCGCCCTCACTTTTTTGTGTTCTCAAGACCTTATGAACCTGCGACCTTAATAAACTGACGAGCAAGCACTTGCCGTACCTAAAAGTACACAGAAGTAGCATTACTTTATGATATTCAAAATATCTATAATTTGACATGCATAACCTCCAAATGCGGTGAACTAATCGTATCAATTAGGCAATCCATACCACGTGACCCAATATGGCGGTTGTTGGTACACATACTGATAATCGCCATAAGAACATCATTGTCAGTGTGCACTTTTGGCTAGTAAAAGTGTATTTTTGGTTATTTTCGGAGCTTTTGTGTTGTTAATTAATGATATTCAGATGGAGAGTGATTACCTGAAGACACTATTGTTGAAAAGCAGAGGCTTTGGTGAACGGTATGCTTGAAAATACATCCCCATCTTCTGTTTACATTTTTATCAATGTATTTGTTACATGTATAACATGAAGTTGATGACGATTTATCAGTGATTTAGATCCTTTTTACACTAAATATTACTGAACTGAATTGTTCAATTGTTGGTGCTCCTCCTGTTAGGAATATGGATATCATTTCGTATTTGCTTTTTACTCAGCTTTCCCAAACGCAGATGAAGCCTTATACAAGTTTAGAACCCATACATATTTTGAATCTGGCTTCGTTGTGAAGGTGAGAACAAAAATTCAGAATCATTCATATATTTTAGTTAGTCTAGTATGTTTTTTCCTAGGCAGCAGGTTTTTTCTAAAGGGTACATGTACAGTTGCAAATCTTGAGTTATCGAAGTGAATTATTATGAATTAGGATTAATAATACATAAGAAGCAATTTATAACATCTGATCTGATCTATTATGTTTATTGCCACATTTGTTTATTATAAGAGACATTGATTTGATATTTAAGAATATTACTTCTCAACTTTCATAATAGTTCTTTCTAATCAACATAACTTTTTTTCAGGTCAAGTATTCACAAAGGGCAAATTAAAAACCTTCAGATGTTTGGTACATAATTGAAAAGGATGAAAGCATTTGTACTGCTCACTGTACTTGTATGGCCAGAAACAGTGAAGTAGGTGGTCATATTGGTGCTATATTAGAGGCAATGTCACGCACATATTTGGAAGCTGTGTGGCCAATGCCATCCAGTCAAAAAATTTATTGGACGACTTGCCTCTTGCTCAGTTGTTTTGAAAAATTAAATGTTACAAATGAATATATATATAAATACATGTTTGTTTATTTGTTGTTTTACTGCTTCAGTTGATTTAATACCAATTATAAAAAAATTAAACAATATTGATATTTGTATAGTACAATTTCGATAAATATCACGATATATCCAATTTTTACTGTTAATAAATTACAACACCCTTTGAAGGTTATAGACGATGTGGTAACTTAATCACTCTCGTTTCAGACGTCCATCGTCTTAATGTTCTTGAAAAGGTTTTCACGATGTTTTGAATGTTTGTATCTGAAATCGTCTGAATACAGTATTCACATTCGAAACATCGTGAAAACCTTTTCAAATACACTAAGACGATGGACGTCCGAAACGAGAGTAATCAAATACAACACCCTTCACAAGACTTGATTGAGGCTTTCGATAATTGCCTGAAATATCTAAAATGGAAAGGTTGAGATTGAAAGACATATTTCTAAATATTTTTATTTATTGAGTCACCAGAATCCTAAATAAAATTTGTATTCCAGTAATTCAATAACAATAGTACGAAGGCGTAGAAGTGCCACACTTTTTTTTATTTTACAATTAAGATTTAAGTCGGAATTCCGACTTATTCGGAATTCCGACTTGTATTCGGAATTCCGACTTATATCGGAATTCCGACTTGTATTCGGAATTCGACATGCAACTTGGAATTCGAATTGCAACTGGATACAAGTGGATTTATAATTGTGTCTCTGTTTTCTTGATTCAAAGAGTAAAGTGCACTTGGACTGTGGAAAATATGAGTTTATTCAATGAGGTAAGTTTGAAATACATTGAATAATTCAATTAAAATAGTTCCTTGGTTACAAAAACCTTGAAAACTCCAGCATATGATGTTTGCCTGAAATCCAGATTCCTTCAGTTCTAATGGCGAATTCAACATTTTGGTACAGCCGTATAACCTATTATAAAATACTTGCTATTAACTCCTTTCATTTGAAACCTCTCATCAATCCTATTTATCAGATATATCAATCCAAATTGTTGCAAACTATTACACAATTATTAAAAAAAAATATCTTGGAATATTTCAATGGCTCATCCTAGGTACATCAAAATATATGTGTATTAGTTGTAGCAACACCTAGCCCAACTGTCAAAATGGTTAAATTATTGAATAATCCAGCAAAAAGTATAACAAAATAATAACTAATAAAGATCCTAATGAATTATTGAATATTTTAGCAAACGAATGACGTAGAAGACTTGGTGCAGACATATTTTTCATATGGCTTTCAACACCAAGAAATTTTAAAATTCCTGGAAATACTTCACAATAAACCTATATCACTGCGCTCGTTGAAAAGAATTTTAGGAAAACGTCAGCTTTATAGAAGAAAACATTACTCCAACCTCGAAGATGTTATAAATTTCATGAGAGCAGAAATCGAAAAATCTGGTCAACTTCATGGATACAGGTGGATGCATTTGAAATGCATCCAGAAAAACCTTGTGGTCACTCAAGATATCGTCAGGGAACTACTTTGGTTGTTAGACTCTGAAGGTATTGAAACTAGAAAGCGAAAGAGATTGAGACGTCGGCAATATCACAATAAAGGTCCAAACTATCTATGGCACATTGACTCGTATGATAAACTGAAACCCTACGGAATTTGTATAAATGGTTGCATTGATGGATTCTCTAGGCATATAATTTGGCTTCGATCTGGATCTACATCCAGCGACCCTAAGGTAAGTTTTTGAATTATAAGTTATAGTAAAATTTAGAATATTCAACTTCAAATTGACATCGAATTCAATGAGTATTAATGCCAATTTATGAAAATATTTTCATCATTGCATCAAATACTATTGAAAGAGTTCAAGGGACTCTACTTTCTAATTATACTTAGAAAACTATACCGGGTGACAACGATATCACTGACACCCCTATTTTGCCCTTTTTTGCAGATATCTAAATAAAACTCGACACAGTTAATATATATATATATATCAAAAAATGTAAAGAATACTTTCAACTGCATTTTTACAAGTGAAATATAAAGGTTACCTACTCTTTTACCATATATATTGAATTTAATATCGAATACATTCATTTCTTAAAGTCGAGGTCCAATAATTTTTTTTTGTGTGTGTATTTTGTAGGTTATTGCAGGTTATTTTTTGGAAGGGCTTAAGATGGTTGGAGGATGTCCTAAAAGCTTGAGGTGCGATATGGGAACCGAAAATAAAGTAATTGAGAAAATTGAGAAGGCATTTCATTCGTTGTTCAATGATACACCTTCTACCAAGCCGTGTTTCATATATGGAAAGAGTGTGCATAACCAAAGAATAGAAGCTTGGTGGTCCATTTTACGAAAACATAGTTCCCAATTTTGGATGAATTTGTTCCAATCACTAAAAGATGAAGACTATTTCTGTGGTACCTTTTTGGATAAATCTCTGATTCAATTTTGTTTTATGGGTCTGATTCAGGTGACAATAATTACTTAAAAAAAAAAAAGAAATGATGATTATACAAAAATTTTTCATTACAGGAGGATCTGAATCAAGTGGTTATGGAGTGGAATGTACACAAAATAAGAAAATCTAGAAACAGTATCGCACCTACAGGAAGACCATCAATTATGTTCGACATGCCGTCACTCTATGGAACAAAAAGTTATTGTGTTGATATTCCAAATTTTGCTATCGAAGCCCTTTACGATGTCTGCTCATTCAATGACTATCCTTGTGACAAAGATGTATTCAATTCTTACATTGATCAACTAACACGTTTTGTATCTAGTGATGAATAAACGAATGTCGATCACTATCAAAGTTTGTATTTATTTTCATTGGTCGTTGCCTATCTTCAATACATATTACATTTTATTTCACAATTTTCAAAAAATATCTTTTTGCTGATCATGGTCTCTAGAACCCAAAAATACCATAATTTGAAGAGTTTATATATACATATATATATATATATATATATATATATATATATATATATATATATATATATATATAAATATATACTCATTTTTCTGCGCACGGAAAGACTCATTATCTATCGCCCCATTTGTCAAAAGATATACATTTATATATATATATATATATATATATATAACGAATCTATTAGACAAGTCCTAACTCTAGAATATTAGGTGTATCCAAATGAGATTTGGTATAGGTAAATGGTATGTAAAGAGGATAGTTTTCGCATATTTTCCACTTTCCGGTCACTTACGGCTTCACCGGAAATGGCTCTGGTTTTGAATTTTTAAATGGAACACCCTATATATTGTAAAATTTTTAGATTTCTGAGACAATTCTGGATCAGAATGTGACATTTTAAAAAGTTTTTACGCCTACTTCATTTTTTCAGAGTTACTTTTAATATTGCATCTAGTTGGCCATGATCGGACGTAAACTAATCTGAGGACCTCAGGTGATGTCAGAAAATTACAACCGTAATGTTTTAGTGACTAGTATGATATATAGGAATAAAGCAAGTTGGCAAAATTACATTTTCGTGTCTAAATATTATTTTTCAAATAGCGACCATGTTTTGACAAGCACTTTCCGAAAAAAGGATTTTTTGACGAATCTAACGATACTAATTTATTTGCGATTGGATTAAAAATAGGAACATAAATAAAATATTACTAAGGAAAATACTGGATAATAATTTATTTACTTAGATGGATAGATATCATTTATTTTGCCAAAGATTACATTGTTGTAATATAGCAATAGTCAGGTATATAAATAAACAAACAGATATATAAATAATAAATATACATATACAAATTAAAATCGCACATAAAAGTAATAAGTAATAAATAATAAAAGTAATAAGTACTAGGTAGACACTGGGTAATATAAAAGACAAACAGATTAATTAAAATACTCAGACAAATGGTAAAAACACTTATCTATTAAAAATTCCTGGAGAGTTTTCCTGAACACAGTTATTAGCCTCTCAATATTTTCAATTATTTCTGGCGAGTTATAAGTTATACTCATTTTTGCAAATGGCACACTAAAGTTATATTTATTCCTGGTATTCATTGAAGCTGTTTTTGTTTTTAAAAATGTATAAACACATTTCCAAACTATATAATGAAGTGAGCGTTGGTATCCTAAACTCTATAAAAATGTTCCTGCAATAATATGTATATTTCACACCAGCAATACATCTGATGAGGCGTTTTTGAGAAATTAACACATCTCCTGCTAGGGTGGAGTTACCCCAAAGACAAATACCAAATCTAATGCGGGAGTCTACTTGTGCATAATATAAATTCATCATATGTCCTCTAGTTAGAACACATTTAACATTTTTGAAAAGGTAATATATTGAATTCAGTTTGGAAATCAATGTTTCACAGTGTGGTTTCCAACTAAGAGTTGGATCAATCTTGATTCCCAAAAAACTGATCGCCGTTACATTGTCTCGAACCATACAGTTGTTGATGCATATATTAAGTGGTTCACATACTTTTTGTCGGTTATGAAATGTCGCTAATTGAGTTTTTTCAGTATTGAAAAATAATTGATGCTCATCTAACCACTCACACGTATGTTCTAATAAATTTGTAATTTCTGTACTAATGTTTGTTGCTGATGGATTTATTTATTTATTTATTTAATGGTCATGAAAGATACAGACAGACAAAAGTCCACTAAAGTACCTACATTATTACATGAGATGAGATTATTAGAGATAAGTCATCTGAAAACATTGTAAAAAACTGATTTTTCAGAAATAAATCAAGGCTATTTACATACATTAAGAAAATACAGGGTCCCAGCACCGAGCCTTGTGGCACACCAGACTCCACTGAAGAATAGTCTGAATTATATTTTTTTATTTCAGTTATGTTGTATTTGAACTAATTGTTTTCTATATTTCAAAAAAGATGATATCCAGCTCAGAGGCTGTCCTCTTATTCCAGAGTCATATAGCTTTGACAGTGAAGTATCATGATTGACGCAGTCGAATGCTCTGCTCAGATCACAAAAAATCCCAACAGGACACTCGGCTGCCTCAATACATTTGATAATTTGACTATGAAAAGAGTGAATTGCCGTATCAATAGATTTTCCTGAACGAAACCCATGTTGTTTTTCTGTTAATATATTGAATTTTACTAAGAAATTATCAAGTCGTGATAAAAATGCGTATTCAAAAATTTTAGAAAGCGAGAGAGGGACCGTTACTGGTCTATAGTTTTCAAGCAATATGTTGTCCTTTTTTTTAATATTGGAATAATCTTACCCACTTTCAAACAGGAAGGAAACGTGCCTGCAGTGAATGATAAATTCACCAAGAGAGTGAGTGGCTTTTTTACAGAGGATATGAATTTTTTTACTAAAAACATGGGTATATCATCAGACCCGGAAGAACTTTTATTCTTCAATTTGTGTTTGAGAAGTGTTTCTAATTCATATTTTCCATAAGGGGTTAAAAAAATCATATCGAATTACTCTGCAATCTAATGCATGGGATCTATCCTTGTTAGTCAAGTTTTCAATTATTGTTTTGGGATCATCTGCAAAAAAACTGTTGAAAGATGAAGCAATCAAATGGGGGTCACTTATTTCTTGATCATCAACTCTTATTGCTAGGTTACCTTGTTTTTTATTTTTATTTGATAATTCATCTATCACTTTCCAGGTAGTTTTCGATGGATTGCTAGAATTGAATATATTTCGGTAATATTCTTTCTTCACCTTGGATATCAGATCAGCGTGTTTTTTTTAGAATCTCGATAAGCTGGTTCGAGAACAGGATATCTTTTGCATAAAAAGTTCAGGTCTTTAAGATTAGTGCTTGATCTTCTGACCTCATCATTGACCCATTTTTTATTTGGTATACGTTTACTATAATATTTCCTTTCAGGGAGGTAAAGATTGAAATAATACAAAACAATTGAATAAAAATACTCAAAAGCTGAATTTAAGTCCTCGATACAATATAGAGGGTCCCAGTTCTACTAATGCTTTTTCAAAACGCTCAACATTATCTGCATTGAAACTCCTGCGATATTTAGATTGGCTACTTACAATGCTATTTCCTTCTGATTCTAAATAAAGAGAACGATGATCAGCTATACAATTATCAAAAACACAGCATAGTCCTTCATTACGGAAATTGATAAAAATGTGGTCGATCATTGTAGAAGTGTATTGTGTCACTCTAGTTGTGGGGGTTTTTGGGGTCGGAAATAAGGAATTTTTTTTAAAAATTCATAAATTCAAGATGGCGGACGAGTTTTGTGATTATGCTCCGATTCGACTCAAAATTGGTATGTGGATGTTTTCGGGGTCGGAGATTATGACATTTTTGTCAAAATCCATAAATTCAAGATGGCGGCCCCAAGATGGAGGACGAGTTTTGTGATTATTCTCTCGTCAAAATTGAAAAATTCAAGATGACGGCTCCAAAATCACCATTTTGGACCATAATCACAAAACTCGTCCACCGACGAGTTTTGTGATTATGGCCTGATTCTATTCAAAATTGGTATGTGGGGGTTTTTGGGGTAGGAGATTATGATTACCTAATTTGATAAGGTTATTCCATTTTTTAATTTGCAAAAAAATAATAGTTAAAAAAAACTAAAAAAACACGCGTTTATAAATAAACTACACTAAAAAGTAGGAAATAAATAATAGTTTAAAAAAACTAAAAAACACTCTTTTATAGAAAACCAGACTAAAAAAATAGAAAATAACAACAAAAAACCTCTAACTTCACAACAGTAAAAAATGTCAAATCGAACTGCCACTTTTGATATATCGACATTTCCCCAGATCAAAATTCAACTGTATACATAGTTATTGGTAATTCTTTTTTCGAAGTGAATTATATAGATTGAAACCTAAGTAAGTACTCTATACATCATTATGTCCATTTGTTCAATATATGACTGGAAATGTTGTAAAGAATTCTGAAATGGTGTCTCTCAAAACACCTCCCATATCTTCGGCCTGCTCAGAGCTTCCATTTGGTAATATCATTTCAATATGCACATTTTGAAGCTGTATGTTCCTTGCTTTCACTGCTTCCACCAGTTCCTTGAAAACATTGCCTCTGTGAACAACTAGATTCTCAATATTTTGATTCGGTTGTGAATAGTTTTGTAAGCTGGGTAATTCATATATATTGTTTTCATTCAAGTTGAATAAATCGTAATCACCAGATCCAACTACTACTTCGCTTTCTATTGAGAACTGTGTATCCTGAAATAAAATGTAGAAGTTAAAATTCATTTCAGTTTTTACACAAACGGCGAGTCTTTGATAAGTACCTACATTTATTTGAACTAAACTATCATCCAATCAAAGTTTTTGATTCCGTCGGTTGATAAAGAGGTGAAATTTGGTTGTTTGTTCGTTTCCTTTCATGTAAGGGGTAATCTCTACTACTACTAAACCGATTTTAAATTTGTTTTCACCATTGAATAGCTAAACTATTCCTGAGTAAAATAGGCTATAATTAATTTTGATGAAAATAAGTTTTCAGTTCGAAATCTCAATGTTTGTAAATTAAGTAGGAAGGAAAAGCGCTGCTTGGATGATTTATCGGCATGCGCTTATCAAATATTTGGAAACGGGATAACGGAAAGCGGGCTCATCGGAAAACCATATAAAGGCATAACGAGAAACGAGATAACGGGAAACGAGATAACGGGAAATGGGATAACTGGTAACGGGATAACGGGAAGCGAGCAGATCACAGGCATAAACTAGATGGAACAACACAAAGAAAAACATAGTAAAAATATAAATTCCAGCGGACGAAGTCGCGGGTACCAGAGTAATGTTATAAATATAATCATTTATCAACAACTTTTACGCATGTGACAATAAAATGATAAAACAGATAAGTTGCAGTTCCAATAACAAAAATTACACTGAAACGAAGATAACCACCGTGGATATTGACTAGGGCAAAACTCATCAACGATCAAAATATATTAGGTTCTCATCGAAGACTCACAGAGTAAAACATTAGTGTAGCAATGTAAAGTCGCTCTTTTATAATGAAAATGTAAGAAAAATTGGGAAGACATTTACAGTACATCCTATTCTGCACATTTCTGAATATAAAGTCATAACAAATGGAATACGCTTCCATTCATATTTAGAGATTTTACAATGTATTTCTGAAAATTTTAGTATACATATGTCCATACTGATCATTTTCTAATTCTTAATTGAATGCTGAGAGTTGATATTTCTTTAAGTTCTGAAGGAAGTTATTTCTTATGAATATAATAAAATTAACCGACGATCAAAAATATAATTTCGAAAATTGATATCAGAAGGCGCAAATCATTAAGCCCTTTGGTATCATTTTCAGTGCTTGATTGAAGTACAAACAATAATTTTCAAGTGCCAATAATTTGAAAACAAGAGATTATCTAGAATCTGAAACATTAAAAATGACAGAGTTTCTTCAAAAAATTAACCTTAAGTGAGGTGTTCAAAACACGATGCACATAATAACTAAGGACATACTTTGGTCCTAAAATAGTTTATGCATTCAGTTTATGTACTTACTGGAACATATTCGTCTGCTGTATAGTTCGCTACATACTCTTGAAGTACTCCAGAACTCCTCAACCGCTGTGAACGTCTAATCGTGGGAGTCTCTATTTCTGAATCATTTTCTTGGTTAGAATTACTGCGTATGACAGTAGCAGGAATATAGTATGATTCGTCATCATCACTGTCATCCGATTTTCTAGTTGTGGCCACATAAAATCTCAAAGTGGTCAGAGCTGATAACTCGTACATTTCTTGAATGGTTATGTTACTATCAAATTTGTGACATTTATAATCCAGCAATTCAATTTCGAATGCTGCCAGAGGGCCTTTTGTCGATATTCCATTTGGAAAGAATAGTTTTTTTCCAACATCTAAAATTTCTTTGCTTTTACTACATTTGTCCATGGAAACCCTTCGGGATCCTCCACCATGTGCTTTTCTTACTTGTCGATGTCTCTGTACACTTTTGTCCATATTATACCAGCCGATTTCAATAAATCGCGTCTGTTTAACGGTATTCTTTTTCTTTTGAATAGCTCTGCTACTATCCCCTGTGCCATTTTTTTTATTTATGTTTTCTCTCAGTTTTTCAATGAGGCTTTGTTTTTTCGATGTGTTTTTTTTCATTGCAAAATTTCTAATGGCTACTCGATCTCCATATTTCGGGATTAAATTCTTTAAATCCTCTTCTGACATCAATAAAATGGTCGAGCAGTCCATCTAGAACATCAAAAATAATTCACGAAAGACGAAAAATCATCTACCCAAAGAAAAAGACTATCTTGTATTTGATGCCCACTTGAGGGATCCAAGAATAATTTGATCTCTATTTTCGATATTGAATGATCACTGATAACAGATTAAAAGGCCGTTACTGTTCGGCAGTGGTTATCTACAAAAACGACAGTCAGTTTGCATGATCTCATGCTAATATCGCTAGGAGAAATGGAGTTAGTTTTGTATTTTGAAAATGTCCATAATTTCTCACAAGAATATTTGATATGTCGAATAAATGCGCAATTTCTACAAATTCATAAAAAAAATTATAACAATATGGATATTTTTAAAGTAAAAACTTACTGCATCACCCTTATGATACAGAAATCGTTTAACAGCGATGATAGCTTCAGATCATGCACACCAGATGTGTCGTATTTATAGATAATCACTCCATAGTTTTGGAGACATAGTCATTGCAGTCGAATATATTTTTAACATTTGTTACTCGGTCTTTGAACACCGATTCTTGTTTCTCAATCCATTAATCGATGGGTGGAAAAGTTCTCAACAGGCGAAGCTCAAAATTGAATAATTTGTATTCAATATTATAGTCATATTTCAGGTGACGTTATAATGACTGATTTTACGGAAAATGGATACTATTTCTCAGAAGTACTCTGAAACTATTCCATTGCCATGAACTGTCTTCACAAATCATTTAGTTTTGAATGAGATGTTTCACCAAAACTCCCGCAAGTGGACATGATTTTGGGTTATCCCAACCGGTATTTGTAATATTGAAATCGAATATATATATATATATATATATACAAATATATATATATATATATACCTAAATACATACTTTTCGAAAAAAATTGGGGAAATCATTTCAATTTTTGTGAAACCGCACATAGTTGTAAATTGCGATACCTCGAACAGTCTTAATGTCAAACGGAATCGCACACCAGAGCCTACTAACAAAAACAACTCGATAGTTTGGTGATACTCTATTGGAATAAAGCCCTTGAATCCCCGAGCTCCTCAATTTGCGATTGGTCAGCTGTAAATGACTCCCAAATTATTTTCTGATCTGCATACTGGTACAAAAATATTTTTAATGGTATTTATGAACCCACATCCATAATAAACATGAATGATGAATTGGATAATAATTGTAATATCTTGCTACATAATTATATACTAAATATCATACTCACATCATTGAATGAACTCATATTTCCAGACTCCAACATCAATTTCACTTGAATAATGCTTTCGAACGTGGAAGTCGGGTGTCACAATAATAAATTCAGCCTTCGTTGTCAGAATTCCGACTTGTATCTCGGAATTCCGACTTGTAAGTCGGAATTCCGAGAATCGGAATCGAATCAAGTCGGAATTCCGACTTAGTCGAATTCCGATTACAAGTCGGAATTCCGACATAAGTCGGAATTCCGACTTACAAGTCGGAATTACGATAGTCAATTCCGACTTACAATCGAATTCAGATAAGTCGGAATTGACTAACAGTCGGAATTCCGAGATACAGTCGAATTCGACTTAAAATTCCGACTTACAAGTCGGAATTCGAGATACAAGTCGAATTCCGACTATAGTCAAATCGACCAAGTCGGAATTCCGAGATACAAGTCGGAATTCCGACTTACAAGTCGGAATTCCGAGATACAAGTCGGAATTCCGACTTGTAAGTCGGAATTGTAAAATAAAAAAAAGTGTGGCACTTCTACGCCTTCGTACAATAGGTACCTATAAGAATGTTTTTTGAGGAGGTAGGTACATATATATGAACATTCATTGGGAGTTTTCTCTACTTTTGAAGTGGAAAATATGTATATATATATATATATATATATATATATATATATATATATATATATATATATATATATATATATATATATATATATATATATATATATATATATATATATATATATATATATATATATATATATATATATATATATATATATATATATATATATATATATATATATATATGAACTTTATTTGAAATGGGACCTCCTAATGTACAATAATTCAGAGATATACAAGTAGGCAAAATCATACAAGTAATCTTAGGAACAAATCAAATCAAAAAAGTCTGAAGTTATAGGTATCCATGACGGAATGAAGGATATTATTATCACGAATGTGCACACGGTACGTCTGCTGCAGCCTCTCTGATACTTGATTTTCGAATCCGTGAGATCTTCTAGGTTGATTGCAGCTAACAATAGAGCTCTTCTCCTCCTCGATAAGTCATTTTAACTGGTCAAAAACTTATGATTTGAAACTGTAGATACCGAGTGAAACCCGACTCTATCCCTGTCGTGACGGACCCACAGTTAACTACAATGCAAATAAGGGGCATTTTTCTTCAGTTGAAGCACGAATTATAATCCAAAATTGAAAAAACTACTCAAATTCGCACAGAAAATCACAAAATCACAAAATAAACACTTTTACCACTATGGTCGCTTATGACGAATTGCAATGTGTGCCAACAGCCGCCATATTGCTTTCGTTTTGACAGGTCGATGGATTGCCTAATTAGGCAATCCATACCACGTGACCCAATATGGCGGTTGTTGGCACACTAACTGATAATCGCCATAAGAACACCATTGTCAGTGTGTACCTTTGGCTTGTAAAAGTGTATTTTTGGTTATTTCCGGAGCTTTTATGTTGTTAATTAATAATATTCAGATGGAGAGTGATTACCTGAAGACACTATTGTTGAAAAGCAGAGGCTTTGGTGAACGGTATGCTTGAAAATACATCCCCATCTTCTGTTTACATTTTTATCAATGTATTTGTTACACGTATAAAATGAAGTTGAGGATTGATCAGTGATTTAAATACTTTTTACACTGAATATTTCTGAACTGAATTGTTCAATTGTTGGTGCTCCTCCTGTTACAAATATGGATATTATTTCGTTTTTGCTTTTTACTCAGCTTTCTTAAATGCAGATGAAGCCCTATACAGGTTTAGAATCCATACATACTTTGAATCTTTGTGAAGGTGAGAACAAAAATTTAGAATCATTCATATATTTTAGTTAGTAGATGTAGTATGTTTTTTCCTAGGCAGCAGGTTTTTTCTAATGGGTACATGTACAGTTGCAAATCTTGAGTCATCGAAATGAATTATTATAAATTAGGAATAATAATACATAAGAAGCAATTTATAACTTCTGATCTGATCTATTATGTTTATTGCCTCATTCGTTTATTATAAGAGACATTGATTTGATATTTAAGAATATTACTTCTCAACTGTTATAATAGTTCTTTCTAATCAACATAACTTTTTTTCAGGTCAAGTATTCACAAAAGGCAAATTAAAAACCTTCAGATGTTTGGTACATAATTGAAAAGGATGAAAGCATTTGTACTGCTCACTGTACTTGTATGGCCGGAAACAGTGAAGTAGGTGGTCATATTGGTGGTATATTAGAGGCAATGTCACGCACAGATTTGGAAGCTGTGTGGCTACTGCTCACTGTTTAAATAATTATAAAAAAATTACACAATATTGATATTTGTATAGTTTTAAATGTTTGTTTATTTGTTTTTTTTTTTAAAATTAAAAAAAACAATTTCGATAAATATACGATATATCCAATTTTAAACCAATTTTTACTGTTAATAAATTACAATACCCTTTGAAGGTTATAGACGATGTGGTAACTTAATTACTCTCGTTTCAGACGTCCATCGTCTTAATGTTCTTGAAAAGGTTTTCACGATGTTTTGAATGTTTGTATCTGAAATCGTCTGAATACAGTATTCACATTCAAAACATCGTGAAAACCTTTTCAAATACATTAAGACGATGGACGTCCGAAACGAGAGTAATCAAATACAACACCCTTCACAAGACTTGATTGAGGCTTTCGATAATTGCCTGAAATATCTAAAATGGGAAGGTTGAGATTGAAAGACATATTTCTAAATATTTTTATTCATTGAGTCACCAGAATCCTAAATGAAATTTGTATTCCAGTAATTCAATAACAATAGGTACCTATAAGAATGTTTTTTGAGGAGGTAGGTACATATATATGAACATTCATTGGGAGTTTTCTCTACTTTTGAAGTGGAAAATATGTATATATATATATATATGAACTTTATTTGAAATGGGACCTCCTAATGTACAATAGTTCAGAGATATACAAGTAGGCAAAATCATACAAGTAATCTTAGGAACAAATCAAATAAAAAAAGTCTGAAGTTATAGGTATCCATGACGGAATTAAGGATATTATTATCACGAATGTGCACACGGTATGTCTGCTGCAGCCTCTCTGATACTTGATTTTCGAATCCGTGAGATCTTCTAGGTTGATTGCAGCTAACCATAGAGCTCTTCTCCTCCTCGATAAGTCATTTTAACTGGTCAAAAATTTATGATTTGAAACTGTAGATACCGAGTGAAACCCGACTCTATCCCTGTCGTGACGGACCCACAGTTAACTACAATGCAAATAAGGGGCATTTTTCTTCAGTTGAAGCACGAATTATAATCCAAAATTGAAAAAACTACTCGAATTCGCACAGAAAATCACAAAATAAACACTTTTACCACTATGGTCGCTTATGACGAATTGCAATGTGTGCCAACAGCCGCCATATTGCTTTCGTTTTGACAGGTCGATGGATTGCCTAATTAGGCAATCCATACCACGTGACCCAATATGGCGGTTGTTGGCACACTAACTGATAATCGCCATAAGAACACCATTGTCAGTGTGTACCTTTGGCTTGTAAAAGTGTATTTTTGGTTATTTCCGGAGCTTTTATGTTGTTAATTAATAATATTCAGATGGAGAGTGATTACCTGAAGACACTATTGTTGAAAAGCAGAGGCTTTGGTGAACGGTATGCTTGAAAATACATCCCCATCTTCTGTTTACATTTTTATCAATGTATTTGTTACACGTATAAAATGAAGTTGAGGATTGATCAGTGATTTAAATACTTTTTACACTGAATATTTCTGAACTGAATTGTTCAATTGTTGGTGCTCCTCCTGTTACGAATATGGATATTATTTCGTATTTGCTTTTTACTCAGCTTTCTTAAATGCAGATGAAGCCCTATACAGGTTTAGAATCCATACATACTTTGAATCTTTGTGAAGGTGAGAACAAAAATTTAGAATCATTCATATATTTTAGTTAGTAGATGTAGTATGTTTTTTCCTAGGCAGCAGGTTTTTTCTAATGGGTACATGTACAGTTGCAAATCTTGAGTCATCGAAATGAATTATTATAAATTAGGAATAATAATACATAAGAAGCAATTTATAACTTCTGATCTGATCCATTATGTTTATTGCCTCATTCGTTTATTATAAGAGACATTGATTTGATATTTAAGAATATTACTTCTCAACTGTTATAATAGTTCTTTCTAATCAACATAACTTTTTTTCAGGTCAAGTATTCACAAAAGGCAAATTAAAAACCTTCAGATGTTTGGTACGTAATTGAAAAGGATGAAAGCATTTGTACTGCTCACTGTACTTGTATGGCCGGAAACAGTGAAGTAGGTGGTCATATTGGTGGTATATTAGAGGCAATATCACGCACAGATTTGGAAGCTGTGTGGCCAATGCCATCCAGTCAAAAAATTTATTGGACGACTTGCCTCTTGCTCAGTTGTTTTGAAAAATTAAATGTTTCAAATGAATATATATAAATACATGTTTGTTTATTTGTTGTTTTTCTGCTTCAGTTGATTGAATAATTATAAAAAAATTACACAATATTGATATTTGTATAGTACAATTTCGATAAATATCACGATATATCCAATTTTTACTGTTAATAAATTACAATACCCTTTGAAGGTTATAGACGATGTGGTAACTTAATTACTCTCGTTTCAGACGTCCATCGTCTTAATGTTCTTGAAAAGGTTTTCACGATGTTTTGAATGTTTGTATCTGAAATCGTCTGAATACAGTATTCACATTCGAAACATCGTGAAAACCTTTTCAAATACATTAAGACGATGGACGTCCGAAACGAGAGTAATCAAATACAACACCCTTCACAAGACTTGATTGAGGCTTTCGATAATTGCCTGAAATATCTAAAATGGGAAGGTTGAGATTGAAAGACATATTTCTAAATATTTTTATTTATTGAGTCACCAGAATCCTGAATAAAATTTGTATTTCAGTAATTCAATAACAATAGGTACCTATAAGAATGTTTTTTGAGGAGGTAGGTACATATATATGAACATTCATTGGGAGTTTTCTCTACTTTTGAAGTGGAAAATATGTATATATATATATATATATATATATATATATATGATATATGAACTTTATTGAAATGGACCTCCTAATGTACAATAGTTCAGAGATATACAAGTAGGCAAAATCATACAAGTAATCTTAGGAACAAATCAAATAAAAAGTCTGAAGTTATAGGTATCCATGACGGAATGAAGGATATCATTATCACGAATGTGCACACGGTATGTCTGCTGCAGCCTCTCTGATACTTGATTTTCGAATCCGTGAGATCTTCTAGGTTGATTGCAGCTAACCATAGAGCTCTTCTCCTCCTCGATAAGTCATTTTAACTGGTCAAAAACTTATGATCTGAAACTGTAGATACCGAGTGAAACCCGACTCTATCCCTATCGTGACGGACCCACAGTTAACTCAATGCAAATAAGGGCATTTTTCTTCAGTTGAAGCACGAATTATAATCCAAAATGAAAAACTACTCTAATTGCACAGAAAATCACAAAATAAACACTTTTACCACTATGGTCGCTTATGACGATTAATGTTGCCAACAGCCGCCATATTGCTTTCGTTTTGATAGGTCGATGGATTGCCTAATTAGGCAATCCATACCACTGACCCAATATGGCGGTTGTTGGCACACTAACTGATAATCGCCATAAGAACACCATTGTCAGTGTGTACCTTTGGCTTGTAAAAGTGTATTTTTGGTTATTTCGGAGCTTTATGTTGTTAATTAATAATATTCAGATGGAGAGTGATTACCTGAAGACACTATTGTTGAAAAGCAGAGGCTTTGGTGAACGGTATGCTTGAAAATACATCCCCATCTTCTGTTTACATTTTATCAATGTATTTGTTACACGTATAAAATGAAGTTGAGGATTGATCAGTGATTTAAATACTTTTACACTGAATATTTCTGAACTGAATTGTTCAATTGTTGGTGCTCCTCCTGTTACGAATATGGATATTATTTCTATTTGCTCTTTACTCAGCTTTCTTAAATGCAGATGAAGCCCTATACAGGTTTAGAATCCATACATACTTTGAATCTTTGTGAAGGTGAGAACAAAAATTTAGAATCATTCATATATTTTAGTTAGTAGATGTAGTGTTTTTTCCTAGGCAGCAGGTTTTTTCTAATGGGTACATGTACAGTTGCAAATCTTGAGTCATCGAAATGAATTATTATAAATTAGGAATAATAATACATAAGAAGCAATTTATAACTTCTGATCTGATCCATTATGTTTATTGCCTCATTCGTTTATTATAAGAGACATTGATTTGATATTTAAGAATATTACTTCTCAACTGTTATAATAGTTCTTTCCAATCAACATAACTTTTTTTCAGGTCAAGTATTCACAAAAGGCAAATTAAAAACCTTCAGATGTTTGGTACGTAATTGAAAAGGATGAAAGCATTTGTACTGCTCACTGTACTTGTATGGCCGGAAACAGTGAAGTAGGTGGTCATATTGGTGGTATATTAGAGGCAATATCACGCACAGATTTGGAAGCTGTGTGGCCAATGCCATCCAGTCAAAAAATTTATTGGACGACTTGCCTCTTGCTCAGTTGTTTTGAAAAATTAAATGTTTCAAATGAATATATATAAATACATGTTTGTTTATTTGTTGTTTTTCTGCTTCAGTTGATTGAATAATTATAAAAAAATTACACAATATTGATATTTGTATAGTACAATTTCGATAAATATCACGATATATCCAATTTTTACTGTTAATAAATTACAATACCCTTTGAAGGTTATAGACGATGTGGTAACTTAATTACTCTCGTTTCAGACGTCCATCGTCTTAATGTTCTTGAAAAGGTTTTCACGATGTTTTGAATGTTTGTATCTGAAATCGTCTGAATACAGTATTCACATTCGAAACATCGTGAAAACCTTTTCAAATACATTAAGACGATGGACGTCCGAAACGAGAGTAATCAAATACAACACCCTTCACAAGACTTGATTGAGGCTTTCGATAATTGCCTGAAATATCTAAAATGGGAAGGTTGAGATTGAAAGACATATTTCTAAATATTTTTATTTATTGAGTCACCAGAATCCTGAATAAAATTTGTATTTCCAGTAATTCAATAACAATAGGTACCTATAAGAATGTTTTATATATATATATATATATATTTATATATATATATATATCTTTATTTGAACATTCATTGGGTTTTTTTAGTGGAAAATATGTATATATATATATATATATATATATATATATATGAACTTTATTTGAAATGGGACCTCCTAATGTACAATAGTTCAGAGATATACAAGTAGGCAAAATCATACAAGTAATCTTAGGAACAAATCAAATAAAAAAAGTCTGAAGTTATAGGTATCCATGACGGAATGAAGGATATCATTATCACGAATGTGCACACGGTATGTCTGCTGCAGCCTCTCTGATACTTGATTTTCGAATCCGTGAGATCTTCTAGGTTGATTGCAGCTAACCATAGAGCTCTTCTCCTCCTCGATAAGTCATTTTAACTGGTCAAAAACTTATGATCTGAAACTGTAGATACCGAGTGAAACCCGACTCTATCCCTATCGTGACGGACCCACAGTTAACTGCAATGCAAATAAGGGGCATTTTTCTTCAGTTGAAGCACGAATTATAATCCAAAATGAAAAAACTACTCCAATTCGCACAGAAAATCACAAAATAAACACTTTTACCACTATGGTCGCTTATGACGAATTGCAATGTGTGCCAACAGCCGCCATATTGCTTTCGTTTTGACAGGTCGATGGATTGCCTAATTAGGCAATCCATACCACGTGACCCAATATGGCGGTTGTTGGCACACAAACTGATAATCGCCATAAGAACACCATTGTCAGTGTGTACCTTTGGCTTGTAAAAGTGTATTTTTGGTTATTTTCAGAGCTTTTATGTTGTTAATTAATAATATGCAGATGGAGAGTGATTACCTGAAGACACTTTTGTTGAAAAGCAGAGGCTTTGGTGAACGGTATGCTTGAAAATACATCCCCATCTTCTGTTTACATTTTTATCAATGTATCTGTTACACGTATAAAATGAAGTTGTGGATTGATCAGTGATTTAAATACTTTTTACACTGAATATTTCTGAACTGAATTGTTCAATTGTTGGTGCTCCTCCTGTTACGAATATGGATATTATTTCGTATTTGCTTTTTACTCAGCTTTCTTAAATGCAGATGAAGCCCTATACAAGTTTAGAATCCATACATACTTTGAATCTTTGTGAAGGTGTGAACAAAAATTTAGAATCATTCATATATTTTAGTTAGTAGATGTAGTATGTTTTTCCTAGGCAGCAGGTTTTTTCTAATGGGTACATGTACAGTTGCAAATCTTGAGTCATCGAAGTGAATTATTATAAATTAGGAATAATAATACATAAGAAGCAATTTATAACTTCTGATCTGATCTATTATGTTTATTGCCTCATTCGTTTATTATAAGAGACATTGATTTGATATTTAAGAATATTACTTCTCAACTGTTATAATAGTTCTTTCTAATCAACATAACTTTTTTTCAGGTCAAGTATTCACAAAATGCAAATTAAAAACCTTCAGATGTTTGGTACATAATTGAAAAGGATGAAAGCATTTGTACTGCTCACTGTACTTGTATGGCCGGAAACAGTGAAGTAGGTGGTCATATTGGTGGTATATTAGAGGCAATGTCACGCACAGATTTGGAAGCTGTGTGTCCAATGCCATCCAGTCAAAAAATTTATGTTTCAAATGAATATATATAAATAAATGTTTGTTTATTTGTTGTTTCACTGATTCAGTTAATTACTCTTAATGTTATACCAATTATAAAAAATGACAAAATATTGATATTTGTATATAGTACAATTTCGATAAATATCACGATATATCCAATTTTTTCTGTTAATAAATTACAATACCCTTTGAAGGTTGTAGACGATGTGGTAACTTGATTACTCTCGTTTCGGACGTCCATCGTCTTAATGTTCTTGAAAAGGTTTTCACGATGTTTCGAATGTTTGTACCTGCAATCGTCTGAATACAATATTCACATTCAAAACATCGTGAAAACCTTTTCAAATACATTAAGACGCTGGACGTCCGAAACGAGAGTAATCAAATACAACACCCTTCACAAGATTTGATCAAGGCTTTCGATAATTGCCTGAAATATCTAAAAAGGTAAGGTTGAGATTGAAAGAAACATTTCTAAATATTTGTATTTATTGAGTCACCAGAATCCTAAAGAAAATTTGTATTCCAGTAATTCAATAACAATACCTATTAGAATGTTTTTTGAGGAGGTAGGTACATATATATGAACATTCATTTGGAGTTTTCTCTACTTTTGAAGTGGAGACGAATGTGCCCACAGGGTTTGTCTGCAGCAGCCTCTCTGATACCTGATTTTCGAATCCGTAAGATCTTCTCGGTTGATTGCAGCTAATCATAGAGCTCTTCTCCTCCTGGATAGAACATTTTAACTGGTCAAAAACTTATGATTTGAAACTGTAGACACCGAGTGAAACCCGACTTTATCCCTGTCGTGACGTGACCCACAGTTAACTACAATGCAAATAAGGGGCATTTTTCTGCAGTTGAAGCACGAATTATAATCCAAAATTGAAAAAAACTACTCAAACTCACACAGAAAATCACTATGGTCGCTTATGACAAATTACAATGTGTGCCAACAGCCGCCATATTGCTTTCGTTTTGACAGGTCGATGGATTGCCTAATTTACTTACTCTTTTCTTTGACAGAAAAAAACTTCGATTCATCTGGAACTAGTAGTTTTTATTTAGAAATTGTTACACATTGAGTACTAGAAGTAAACCAGGAAAACTTCAGCTATCGAGTCACTAGAGGGCATTACCAGTCTTGCACAGCGAATACTCCAACTTTTCATCCTAACCGTTCATAAGCTCGGTTGGATTCCCACTTAACTCCGGTTGATTTAATCGGATAAACAACTTTTACACGAATTGAAAAGTTGAAATATTTAAACCGCATGCGCATTGCACGTTAAAGTTAGTAAGTACGAAAAGAACCCTGGTGTCAGGCACACTTTCTTTTCAAAGACTTTTTTCTCATTATATTGACTTTTATTATATTACTTGCCCGTATATTTTCTTATTGATGTTACAGGAACATCATTTGTTTGTTTTAAATCATTATTATTAATTACAATTCCTACATTTTTTTCAAAATGGAAGTGGTGTGGATATTGCATATTACTTTTAATTGGGTCTTAGTTAATTAAGGCTTTCTTGAATTTATTTCACAAATTGTGTATAAGTTTATCAACGGTGAAGATAATATTGATAATGGAAAAAGATTTTACCCATTGGCAGAAGTTTTAATTTCACAACAGAACAAGTTGAGGGAAGTACGAGTAATTACATGGCTATCGATGGATGCATCCAGCAAAGGTTTTGTAATTACAAAAAGTGTGAGAAGTGCGAATTATATTGAAATAATTGGGACCCTTTTGGTGTTAGTCTTAGTCAATATAATGAAAAAAAAGTCAATAAAATGAGAAAAAAGTCATTATACTGAGAAAAAAGTCATTATAAGGATATTCAGTTATAAATAACCTTCACTGTTAACTATTTTCGTTTTTAGTTATGATTCAAACTTCAGAAGTGAATTCGTGTTTAAAACAATTCTAGTTCTGTCTATTCGAAAACTTGTTCAGCTCTCCTTTCATTTTGACAATCCCCACCGTCACCTGGTCGGACGTGGCTACTCGTCCAATATTTCAATTGGTTACAGTCATTATAATGAAAACAATTCGTTATAATGAGAAAAAGTAATTATAATGGGAAAATAGCTATTTTTAGGACAAGTGAGTAAAGGTAGCATTTAATTGACGAACCTGTTGAGCGCCCGAGCAGCGAGGCCCTCAACCAGGTGAGTAATTAAATGAACTTCACTCACGTGTTTTAAATCTAATTTTTCCATTTTCGCAGAAATTGAAAGAAATTACTTTGCAATTGTTGCATAAATAACTATTGTTTCATTGACTCCTCGAAACAAAATTGAAACCAGCCTACTAAGAATAAAAATCTGCGCTACCGTTGCATTTAATTTGGAAACCAGCCTACTCGATACGAATAATTCGACGCAGTTGCTGTGAGCAATGTGAACGATGGTTGTTTATTGGTAACCTAGGTAACACTTAGATGTGTATTCACTAGTGATTAAAAGTACAACTTCTCTCACTAATTGAGTTAAAATATGTCATATTTTAGTCACGAAAATTGAAAAAAGTTATTATAATGAATTTTTTTTTCAAAGTGTGCGTGATACCAGGGTGCTTTCGTATAGAAGAAGATTAAAGGTTAAGTCATAGATTATATATTATTTTCTTCAAACTAAATCCATATCCAAAAGTTCTTTGTCAGAATCCGAATCTGACTCACTATCAGATAAAATAGTAAATACAAATTGTTTCAGTACTCCAGTAATGGCACGAATCTTCCCTTCAATTCCTTCCATTGTTAAATTCTTAAACCATAGGTTAAATTTCAATGTATTTTGGACAATGACAAATAACTAATTTGTTTCGTTTCGTTCCAAAAGAATAAAATGACAATTGATACAATATGCCAAATTTTTCACTCATCCTCCAACCGAGTTGGGGTATTGGAACGCGCTCCAGGGCGTGCTCATATACGAAAGAGTAGAGTTTACTCCATGAGGTTTCTAAATCTAGTCTGTCACCTGTCACATACCTAATAAAGACTATATGGCGCAAGAGAGACAACCAGTGTTGTTTTCAGGCAAAAAAAATAGTAACAAACTCCTACTAAAAAAGTAGAAAGTGAGAGAAAATCAAGGTTACGTTCCGATTAATTCATTCTATGCTAACGCATGGGCATTGATCCTTCGCTGTCATTGATAATCTTCCGTTTGGCATTAGTTTTACTTTGGAATTCAAATGAAGTTGGCAACATGTTTTATATTTTCATCGTTAGGGGCGTAAAATTCAAACCCATTGGTCGAATACGAATATTGTTCGTCTCTCTCTTTACCAGTCATAATAAATACAGAAGTATGGTTCCAAAACTGCAACCAGATAAAGTGTCTCTTATTTTGCTATTCTGTTTGTCTACTGAATGAGATGCTTATATTCAGCACCATGTATATGTAATCAATGATTATGGAAGATTTCAGTGAAAATGTATTAGTATGGTCCCAGGGTATATATAATTATATATAATAACTCTGTATGGTACCTAAAAAATGACAGCAACGAAGCGGGAAATTTGAATTCATAATTGATGGACGTGAAATAACTAATGTTGAGAGAAACTTGGTAATTTCAAATTATTTCCACTAGAATGAAGTCTTTATCAAAAAAAGCATTCTAATTAACTAACCTACAGTTTGATTGCAAGTCATTTATTTCTTGTTCTGATTTTGGAATGTTCCTCTTCATTTGTGGATAATTTATGAAAACAAAATCTAATAAAGTTTTAGGTTGAAAAGGAAAACATTGCAAATTGAATAGAAATATTTTTCTGTGAATTGAAAAATCCACGATAAAAATGAAATAATTTTTTGTGAATGTCTTACAGAAAACAACTACTTTCCCGGCTAGTTATTACCCTAGAAAAACGCTTTACAAAGTAAACTCACCTTTCCATCATTCGATAAGCGAAAATATGAGAAACTGAAGGAAAAGCGGAAGGATCTTATTTGTCCTTTGTTCCAAGTTCCAATCCAACTTCTCTTTTCTATTGCATATTGTACATTGCAGACTATGTCCAGAGCGGGCAGGAGTTTTGCTTTAGTCTACCCAATACTGCTTCCATAAAGATATATTGCTTTTACCTCGAAATAAATAAAATTTGCACTTTTCGGGACAGAAAAAATTCATTGCAATAACGTTTTATTAGTTGGACTATGAAATAAATTCCAACCAACATCCAACAAATTGATATGGAATGTTTGACGTTTGACCGTTTGTTACTGTTTGACAAATGAGACAGCACAGGACAGTTGAAAATTGTTCATCATCAAGACGGTGTCACAGATTATGCACACAGATAGGAAGCTCCGCTCATTTCCTTCGATGTTTGGTTTGCCGCTTCATCAACAACTGCCAAAGTACTTCTAATTGATTTTATTCAGTATATACACTTTTGGTACATTCATTTTTGACAGAGACCCTGTCTGTTTGAAATTAATTAAAATTCTGCTTAGAATTGAATAGTGAACTTGTTTATCTGGATGTCGTTCATTGAGAATATCTGCTCCACTAATTCTGCCTTCTCGGCTATCGTTAACTGTCTTGGAGGAGGCATTTGAAATCAAATAAACTTAATAATTGGAGAATTATTCATCCTGATACGACCCCTATCGGAAATGAACTGAACTGTTAAGACTAGGGTTGTTTATATTGCCGCCATATGACTGTTGTGTTATTTTCACGATTTGCTGTGTAAATACTGTCTGATAACAAATTGGATTTTTTTTATACCGAAGACAATGTCGAAAGTTCGTTCGCCGAGCCATATATACTGTTGTGATTTGGTTTTAATAGCAGGAGAAGCGTGAATTTGTAACCTCTCTCTTCACAAGTTTCCTGAAAAGAAGGAGTAGCCGTATATGGAGTCACTAAACTTGGACTCCGGGCAAAATATGACAAGTATAAGGCTTGGATAAATAATGTAAACTAAAAAAACCAGGCTCGAGAGCGGCAGTGGTATGTTTACTTCATTTCGCAAGGGATGATTTCATCTTACCAGGTGAGTACAACGAAATATAATTGCCAGTATGCCTATATATTCATTTCAATGTATTCTTTGTGAAATATTTCATTTTTATCAACATACATATAAATAATATGATTAGGATAACGTAGTTTTGTAAAATATAATTTTTTCACCACTTGTAACTTCTGTCAATGTCTGAAATAGTGTGTCTTTTTTATACACTGTTCTAAAACTAGTTTTTCATTGTATACTAGGAATATAATTGATGGCAGTCTTCTGCAGGAATCTTATTTTGTTTTTCTACCTCTTCATATAGGAATCAAATGAAGATAATGATGATTTCAGATTGTGCAACTCAAAAGCCTAGGCTGAACAGAATAGGGGTTCCGAGTTTAAATTTGCCAAACGAGAAGACGGGATCAAAGCGTATAACACCAAAAAGAAGACCAGCACAGGAAAGAACTGATAATCCTCGTTCAAGTATAGAAACTTTAGATATTATGGAAGGAAGTGCCACACACTTGTGAATGAAGTTTACAGAGAAGGTAGGTTTAGTTTAAATAAAAGTATATTTCAATCTGAAGTGCAGACAATACATATACAATTTTCTAAATGCTTTGGAGTTCTCTCAATTAAACACGTGTTTTCGAAAATTCAACCCTAAAGCGGTTAAAATGGGGGTCGAAATTTTGTATAGGACTACCGTTAGTTTTTAAGTTGAGGTAATAAAAATGGGCATTTGAGGTCTTTGTTACAAATGAAGAAATACGTGTTTGTGTTTTTGAAAATTCAACCACTGACGGCGTGAAATGGGGATTGGCAGTTAGAATAAGGGTTCCGTTAGATTTTTAGGTAATGCTCATGAAAATTGGTATTCGAGGTCTTTATTACAAATGAAGAAATACGTTTTTCTGTGTTTTTGAAAACTTAATCCCTGACGTTGTGAAATGGGGGGTTAAAGGGGAAGTTTGTATAGGGTTCCGTTAGGTTTTTAGGTTAGGCTCATGAAAATTGGTATTTGAGGTCTTTGTTATAAATGAAGAAATGCGTGTTTCTAGAAATTAAACCCCTAATGGGGGGAAAGTTTGTATAGGGGTTCCGTTAGGTTTTAGGTTGGGCTCATGAAAATTGGTATTTGAGGTCTTTGTTACAAATGAAGAAATATGTGTTTCTGTGTTTTAAAATGTTTTTAAGTTAGGGTCATAAAAAATTGTATTTGAGAGGTCATTGAAACAAATAAAGGAATACCTGTTTCAGTGAATTTAGAAATTCATCCCTTAAAGGGAGTGAAAATTTGTATGGGGTTTCGGTTAGTTTTTGAGTTACGATCATGAACATTCGTGGTTTGGCTCTCTATTACAAACTAAGAAATCGTGTTTAACCTAACTTGAAAATTCTGTCCCTAAAGGGTTGAAAAGGGGTTAGTGAATTTGTAATAGTCGTCACAGAACATTACTTTCGCTGTAAAATCAATTATGGCACCCAAACGAGATAACGGCATAATGGAAAACGGGAAGCCACAGGCATAAGCTAGATGGAACAACAAAAAAAAAACAGGAAAAAAATACAAATTCTAGGCGGACGAAGTCGCAGGTACCAGCTAGTTTATATATATATATATATATATATATATATATATATATATATATATATATATATATATATATAAGTTTGGTTTCATGACTGAGCACATGCACAGTATACAGAATATATCAAAGAACTGTGTAAACCCCGAGATCATAAGCATCCTTTGATTAGCACAGTGGCATTTGCCAATGAAGGTGAAGATTTAGTTATTTCTATTTTTTCAACACATTCGAAAATTACTCCATACTTTATATGAAAAATTTAACATGGGATACCTTACAACCTCTTGTTATTTATCAGAAATATAAAGTGAAAATGCTTGATTTTTTAAATTTATATTTTAAGCCTCTTTGATTTTTCATTAAAAAAGTCATAATATTGTTTATCCCTGGAAAAAAATTATCAAACTTTTTTTTTCATTAGTAGAAAAAATTAAGTCTGGTCCACAATAAAATGCATTTATTTATAGGAAAGAAATTAGCAAGGCAATTTGGCAGAGTATTTTGCCATCTTCAGGCTCTCTAAAATATACATAAAAATGTGGGGCCATCGTAAAAGTTGATAACAAAGGTTATCGACTAAATTAATGAGTTGACATTTCAACTTCGATGTTGGTCAGTGATGTTATGTTTATTTTTGTGCTAAGTCTTGTATCAATGTTTACGATGCTCACCCTTGTATCATTTTTATGTATATTTTAGAGAGCCTGAAGATGGCAAAATACTTTGCCGACATGCATTGCTATTTTCTTTTCTAAATAAATGCTTCTTACTGTGGAGCATACTTAATTTTTTCTACTAATGAATTAGAACTCCACCTGGCATGGACTACTTTCATAATCTTTCTTTTTTTTTCATGTTCATCTAGCATCTGTACAGTTTACACAGAATGGATGAAACACCAATTAATTCTTCAAAATGAAGTGGGGATATAGCTTCTGTTTAACTTACCTTCATCCATTGGGGTATTCGCCGAATTGAATGGATTATTGCATGTAACAATATATGTTCTAAATATTACTGTATTGATATTTTTATATTTTGAACAAGATTTATGTTGTAGATATTGAATGGATTATTGCATTTACCAAATATTACCTAGTGTATCAATATTTTTATTTAACCTTTCTAACTAGATTTATGATGTAGATATTCTTGATGTTGAAATTTATCATCAATGTATTGAATGGATAATTGCATGTACTAATAGATATTCCAAATATTACTGAATTAATACTCGTTTTAACGAAATTTAAGATGTAGATATTCTTGATATTACTATTCATCATGAATGTACTGAATGGATTATTGCATGTACCAATAAATTTTCCAAATATTATGTAACAATACCTTTTTTTTAACTTTTTTACAATATTTACAATGTAGGTATTCTCGATGTTCAGTGATTATTTAGATATAATCTTATAGGCATTATACTATGAACTTAGGCTTTGTCTGTTTTATTATAATATAAATAAATTATGTACCTGTTAGTGTTTCTTTTATGTGCCGAGTCAAATATTTATTAAGTTCGAACTACTGAAAATATAATTAATAATTTAGAATGAATAGACTTGAAGTATACTCACACATATTTCTTAAATTTTTTGC
This sequence comes from Gonioctena quinquepunctata, assembly GCA_018342105.1. Classification (NCBI taxonomy): domain Eukaryota; kingdom Metazoa; phylum Arthropoda; class Insecta; order Coleoptera; family Chrysomelidae; genus Gonioctena; species Gonioctena quinquepunctata. The sequence goes on from JAFIRS010005220.1 coordinate 31,524, forward strand.
AAAATGTTATTTATTTATTTCACACCAACTCTTTGTTAAGGGATACTAATTCAAAGGTAAAGATGTTTACTCATCCATTTTTTACAAATACAAGTTTACATTTTCTAAAGACAAAAATAACCCTAGGGCCCTGCTATAGGACTTTTGTACCCATCAGGGATGGCTTTAAAAATCTCCCTATGGTTACAAAGTTATTGAAAAAAAATGGATTACTGAAGATATTGTGTTGAGGGAAAAACTATGGCATTTCGTATTATCCCTGTAGGTACTTGGCATTCATGAAGAGAATGTGACAACAAATCTCACAAAACTTTGACATAATACTGCACATTCTAGTTATTTAAAGTATTTTTGAGTTTCAATCGATCAAGATTAATGACAAAATAGTTTTCAAAAGGGGAGAAAATCTCGGAACAAAGGATAATAAGCTATGAACTTTTTCGTAAATATATCGTTTCCTATGCTTTAAATAATATTTGCATTCTATTATAGAAGTTGTAGAGCATGAAGTTCTCTAAAAATTTTGTAGCAATTAGTTTTTTATACAATCAACCGTTTTTGAGATAGAGGGCGAAGAGTGCGGAGCGCTCAGTCTTACATGTCATAACGCAAAGTCAACCGTGAATCCCATAACATAGTAATAATAAGTTATAAAGTTAATTATTCACTTATTCGTTAGTGCAGCAGCTCATCAATATATAAATCGTGTCTACTACTAGATTCAAACTTGGTTAGGGAACGATTTAGAACCCCAGGAATAAGGTTGGGTACTACAAAATGAAATGCTGGAACCGACAACTTCGCCCTCTTTCTCAAAAAACGGTTAAACGTATAAACAATTGCTTCAAACAAAATTTGTAGAAAATTTGATGCTCTACAAAATGAATGCAAATATCATTGAAAGCATAGGAAGTATGATATTTACGAATAAACAATTTTTGCGACATTTGACTTTGAATATATTGTGACGTGGACACGAGATCTTATGAGAGGTTTGAGCCAACTTTTGAAATACCAAAACAAAGGTTTATAGCTTATTATCTTTCATTCCGAGGTGAAACCCCTTACGTGGCTGGATTAGATAGGCTTATTTTATTCTCAGAAGAAATGAATGTTATCGACAAAGTCATTAAAGAATTACATATTAGAGCAAAGTAGAAGAACAATAAAAACGACAAATGGTAATGGTACAGACTGATAAGAATTTGTATGAGTTGAATAAATAAGATAAGTAAGATTGATAACAGGGTTTGATGTTGAGAAATATTTTCATATTTAGAAGACTGGTAGGATCTATGTGTGATTGTTTGAAAAAAGGTTGTAGATGTGTTAGTTTGTGAGTGACAAAAAGTTTCATGTGAAATGCAAAGTGAGGTGCTCAGAGTGGAAGAAACGCTAGATTGTACCTGCAAGTTGCTTATATGTATATAAATAAATACAGTAACATTACTTTCGATAAAATATTAAATTGGAAAATCAAGTTGTATTTTTCATATAAACAAATTCCATGCAACATTTTGTTATAAACTGTCTGCAACATTATATTGCTAAACGTTTTATCATGCTTGATAACTATATTCAAAAAGTCTTTGGATAGCCATTCCCAGTTGAACCTGGCAATAATATGGATGCTTTTTCCTCAACGATAGCCGATCAGTATCGATAATCAAGTAACTGCATTCATGAACGAATTCAATGAGAGGTTCAAGACACTACTTACACAATTATCGACTACTAACCTATGAAAGGGCACTTGATTTCCAGTAGTTTCACAAGTAGTCCATTTTCAACAACAATTCCTCTGAGGAATAAGCCAGCCATGGCTGCTCTTTACAAATTTTCACAACAATTTCTTTGACGTAACTATTCCTCATAGCATATGAGGCTCTTGCCTCTGATTCAGTATTGATCCCATGCCTGGTTCTATGATAAGAGCTCAAAATGACCAAGAAAATTGTAGGTGTTATTCAGAGTTAGATTGAAATTGCTGAATATAACAAATGGACTTACTTATTTGTGAATCCATTGGGCCAAAAATATTTTACTGCTTTTGAATGCTAATCACCCCCTTTATAAGCATTGAATTATTAAGTCCGCTGCTTTCCAAACAGAGGGCAAATAGTTCGAGACTTTGAGGACTTTTTTCTGTAATGCCACACATGACAATGTGGCCAGCGTTCAAAACTACCTGTCCTTCATTGATCAAATTGGAGTAGTCTCCAAATACATGAACAACTTGTCTATTCCTAGGTAGAAATCCATGTTAATGTATCTAAATAATATATAATATCAATAAATAAGATTGTAATTGATCAGTTATATACCTGCTAAATCGAAAGAAAATGAATATCAAAGTCAATCCACCAAAACTTCAGAACAAATCTAAAACCCAAAATGAACAGGTTAGGAAAATTGAAAATTTCAACAAATAAGGGTAGAAAAAGCCATATGAAGGGAGAGAAAATAAGAAATGAAATGCATAAAGCACACAAAGTCGTCTTCACAAAAGGTTCAATATAAATTGAAACACAATTGGTAGACCGACAGGCGAAAAACAACTACTTTCCTAGCAAATACCACGCAGAACCTGACAATCCATGCAAACTTCCATATAAATGGATATTGTTCGCAAATGTTTCTTTCTGATAAGCTCGATTATGTTTAAATTCATGTCGTGTCCGCCTAAAAATCCGCATACCGGTTTCAGGCTTTGGCCCTCATCAGTACGGAGTAGTCACCAGCCAGAGATCCGGAAAGCTCTGGCCGAAGCGAGACACAACATGAATAAAATCATCATCGAGCCTAAAACATCTTAAGGTGCGTCGGAAAAGATAACTCTTAACTGGCGGCACCTAGTGACAGAAAGAAACACTCCATACATTTCTCCTACCTCGATAGGATTCTAAATAAAAGATTCCTTCTCAGTAGGAGTGGCTCAATTGCCCGACTGGCATATTTAATAAGGGTATTGTCACGTCTTTAATCGCACAAATAGATCTCTATTGAAAGTTTCTCAGTCACAATATATTATCAACCACTTCCACTAAAAAGTTCTAAATGTTATTAAACGCACAAATAAAAATGTAAACATAAAATTCAAATATTACTGAAGCCTACTCAATGCCGCCATTTGTAGAAAACGGTGGTGCCCTCATCGTTCAATTTCCTTCCCAATAGAAACAAAAATTATTCGAGAATGGAAAATTAATGACACCAAACTGTCATAATGTTTACTTTCAACCCTCATTTGTTTTTTTCCATGGTTATCCGCGATTACTTTAATAGGTTTGTCGATTAATTTGTATAGTATTTTAATAAACAATTTTGCACTTTGGAGTTTTTTAATATGCATATTATCATTACTACTGTTTTACCTCGTTAAAAATAATTTTTGCGAAATTTTAAAATTTAATATTATTGCAACAAACATAAAATTGAAAAATCAAATATTCAAATAATTTTACAAATATGCTTGAATTGTAATAGAGAAATGCGAAATTGATTTGTTGTATCAAAAAAAATCTTGGGAAGCCATGTTTTGGTATTTAGGCATAACTTTTAATTCTAAACAACTTTTCTCAATAACATTTTGGACTTGCAACGATCCTAAGTGCACCTAATATGATTATCGAACATGCACCAACTCTCGGCAATACTTGTATTTTGGTTGTGCAATTAATTTTTAAAATTCCCGTATGTTGCACAATTAAATTAAATTATATATATATATATATATATATATATATATATATATATATATATATATATATATGGAACCAGTAAATAGTGGGGTTTTGCAGCAAATAAAAGAGAACTCTTTAAAGGTTGTCCAAGCTTTCGGATATTTTATTAATTATTTCCATCATCAGGGAAACTACAAAGGTGTAATTAAAGTTAGTTTTTTTTATAAAATATAGGTTGAATGTGACTTACATCTTTGTTGAGAATGATTATACAGGTGTTTAGATATAATGGTTGACACATTATGAAGGATGAACGATGATATAATACAGTTTGAAACAACTAGTTATGTATTAAAATAGGAATTACAATTTTTTGGTAGTGACTGTCATTTCCCCACGTGGGAAGAAGTGTCAAGTACAGGTTAGGTACTTCTGACAGGTAGTTGACAGACATCTGACAGACAATTGACATGCCCTCTGATGGGCCAAAACCAAATTGAGACTGATAACAGTGGTGCCAATTGTATGTTGCCAACATAATTATTTTTGTATGATTAGAGATTGGAAAAATTTAAAGTGAGGTTCTTGTTTATAACTTTTTATCCAACGTCAATGATAGGAGTAATTTCACTGAGATATTTATATCTGTTTTTATTTATACAGTTGTTATCTTCAAATATATAGGCCATTTCTAGAAAGGATATTTTTGTTGAGTGTGATTCACTAGCTAAGACCTTTGTGGATTCATAATTCATATGGTGGTCAAACTTGTTCACATGCTCTGCTAATGCGCATCTTTCTGGGTGTAATCTGGCGATTCTAGCGCCTAATGGTCTTGAGGTTTGACCAACATAATTTTTATCACACATTCGACAAGGAATACTGTATATTACATTCGTTTGTGAAGTTATGGGTACTTTATCTTTAATTTTTGTGTGAACTGACCTGATAGTTAGGACGGTTTTATTAGCAATTTTAATATTTGATAGATCATGAAAAATTCTAGCTAATTTAGGTGTCATTTCTTTGAAAAAAGGTAAGGATGTATACATGACTTGTGCTGGGGCAGTATCAATATCATTGTTAATAAAGGGTGTTACACTCGGTCTGGTTACAATCTCAAGTGAGGTTGGTGTATTAAACATTTTTTTTTTTACCATGTTGGCTGGATATGAATTATCAAGAAAAAGGTTCAAAAGAATATTAAGATTTTTTTTTGTCAGAGATTTTCAACACTCTATTTTTCATTTGTTTGACTAGGTTCACTTTCATCGAATGTTTATGACACGACCAATAATTTATATATATATATATATATATATTCTTCTATATATATATATATATATATATATATATAATGTGAAAGTGGGAAATGATTGTCCGTGAGAAATTATGAAAAAAGAATTTGTGGGATAATGGACAGATTATTGAATTAAAGAAAAAAAGCATCCTCAAGCGAGACTCGCGAGTTCGAGTCTCGCTTGAGGAACCTTAAGCTTTCCGGACTTACGCTCTTCCCATTGAGCTATCGAAGCTATGAGAATCGACACACACACTCGTGAACACTTACTTCCTTTAATTTAATGTGATGTTGGAATGAATCGAAAAATCGAACGTACTTATCAGTGGCCGTCGAGACCCGGTACCCATTCACCCAAACATCATCGTCGAAGTGACGATTTCAGTAGAAGTTCTAGGAAGATGATCTCCAACCACTGATAAGATTTAGCCAAATATATGATGTGAACGTGGGAAATTATTGTCAGTGGGAAATGATGAAAAAGGAATTTGTGGCACAATGGACAGATTATTAAATTAAAGAAAAAAAGCATCCTCAAACGAGACTCGAACTCGCAACCTTAAGCTTTCCGGACTTACGCTCTTCCCATTGAGCTATCGAGGCTATGAGAATCGACACACACTCGTGAACACTTTACTTCCTTTAATTTAATGTGATATTGGATTGAATCAGGTCTCGACGGCCACTGATAAGTACGTTCGAGTCTCGCTTGAGGATGCTTTTTTCTTCAATTTAATAATCTGTCCATTATGACACAAATTCTTTTTTCATATATATATATATATATATATATATATATGATTATTGTTGATTCGGGACCTTTTCTATATATATATATATATATATATATATAAAACAGAATTTTTATTCAGAAAAGGTCCTGAATAAACAATAATCACTTTACACTAAAAAAATTCCATAAAATAATTAAGGCTTCAGATACGTTTCAGCATCCAGAGAAAGTGTTAGGGCATATTTGTATTTTCAGGTATAATATGTCATGAATGATATCATTTAAATCTGGAGTTTTTGGAATTCCAACAAAATGATCACATTATCTGTCTAAAATAGTAGTAACACAGTTGCCAGCTCTAAAATATTACCCCAAATATAGGGTCGCCTTTTCATGACTTATTTAGATTTGAAAATAAACATGGTTTGGATAAATTTGATTTAAAAAAAATGTTTTCAGTGAAAGTCAAATTTTTTGGCTGGTTGATAATAATTCTCAGATGTGAGAAATAATGTATTCATCAAGCTGTTGGCTCTTAGAATGAAATATTTTTTTTTGGGATATAATATAAATCTAAGAAAATCCAATTACAACCGAAATGGATACACTATAACGGCAAAAGGAAAGTTTTTTTTTTTTTATGTTCTGGTTCCCACGAAAAGGGATATCCTGTAATGTTCAGAGAACATCGTGGGAACCTAGGGAAAGAAGGTAGGAGTTGGTGTTCTTCTTAAATTTCTGAAGGTTGTATGCCTCGGGGAACACCTCCTAGGCAATGAGTTCCAAAGCCTCGCTGTTCGTTGGATGAACGAGTCTTTGGAAAGTGATGTTCTGCAGGTTTCCAAAGTGACCACGAAGGGGTGTGATGACTGAACTTGACGGGTTAATCTCGAAGAGACTGCCAAAGCAGGAACGATTGTTGATATTTCAGAAGAGCATGAAAATATCTATAAAATAGAGACAAATCGCCAACTTTTCTACGGTGTTCCAGACAAGTGAGCGAGTTTGTAAGCGAGGCATCACCGACGAGACGAATTGCCCTTTTTTGGACAGAATCCAATAGCCTCAGGATATGTTTAGGTGCCGCACTCCAAATATGGGAACAGTATTCCAGGACAGGTCGGATCTGTGCCTTATAGATCATAAGCAGCTGACTGGGGGGTGAAATAGCTCTTGGCACGAAACAGAAAACCAAGTTTTGGGATGCACTTTTGGCAATGGACCTCACGTGATTTTCCCAGGAAAGGTTATTGCTGATAGTAATACCAAGCATCGATATGGATGGCTTCAGTGGTATGGTTACTCCTGACAAAGTCATGTTAGGCACAGTGAGATCGGCTTTCTAGAGAAAAGACATGCTTGTGTTTTGTTTGCATTGAATTCTACCAGTTATTAGATCCCCATTCGAGAATTGTTGCCAAGTCCATATTTATATTATTAACATTTCTTCCTCGTTCATTTCTGGTTTCACGGGCTGATATAGGGGCCCTGGAAGAGAAAGCGGTATGGAGGGTACTATCATCAGCAAAGCTGTGTACTGGACATGAAGTTGCTTTCAACAGATCGTTGATGTGAAGTAGAAATAGTGTTGGTGCGAGAATGGATCCTTGCGGAACACCAGCATTTATGAGTAGAGTGTCAGATGAAACTCCATCGACCACTACATGGAGAACCTGTTTGAGAGAAAACTAGCAAGCAGAGAACACAGCTGAGGGGCAAGCCATAAGACGGAAGCTTGGCGAGGATCCCTGGTGCCAAACTCGATCGAACGCCTTGGAGATATCTAATGCCACAGCTAAAGTTTCTCCATGCTTTTCAATAGATAGCTGCCATATATGTGAGACGTAAGCGAGCAGGTCACCAGTTGATCTCTGATGGCGGAAGCCATATTGCCTATCGTTGACAATTCCTGAGTCTTCCAGATATTTCATGAGCTCGATGTTGATGGCTTTTCCATGACCTTTGAAATAATAGATAGCAGTGCGATAGGTCTGTAGTTGCTAGGTAGGGCCTTTTGCCTTTTTAGGACTGGCTGTTTTAATTTTCCAATTGGACGGAAATACCCCAAATTGTAAGAGTGGTTGAACAACTTGCAAAAGAACAGGTGTTAGTTCGGGGGCACATTTCTTGAGAACAATCGGCGGGATTCCGTCAGATCCACAGGCTTTGTTGGTGTTGAGACCCAGCAAAATCTTTCTGATAGTACGTTGGCGAAAGGTGATCTCGGGCATGTGACTGTCAATAGGTGTAATGTTCGGGGTTGTTTTCCCGATGAATCAGAGTGGAATTTCCAGCAAATAGGTGCGCAAAGATATTGGCTTTTTCCTGGGCAGTCGTTGCTAGTGTTCCATCTTCTTTGGTTAGGGAGGAAATGAGCTGGAAGTGAAATTTCTTCCCACAGACTAACGAAAGACCAAAATGAACGGGATCCGTTAGGACATTCAGCAAGTTTTGATCTTATTTTGGCTTTGTGGGCATCTTTTTGAGCTTTCTATTGTCTCTTTACATATGCCTCTAGCCTCGACATATGCTGCTCTGGTCTCAGGGCCCGGATTTTTTAGCCATCGATGGTATGCTGCCTGTTTGGAAGCCACAGCTCTAGAGCAGTTTCTGTTAAACCAGGTCTTATCGGATGATGTTCTTCTTTCGGTATTCGGTATGTAAGTTTGCATCCCCAACATGATGATTTCAGAAATTGTCTCAGCACATCGTGTTGGATCTACTGAAGAAACAAACTCTCTTCCATGGAAACGCTGAGAAAAACATACGAAGACCTTCCCAGTCGGCCGAATTGTAATGCCACATGAGACGGGGTGGTATTGTGCAGCTCGATGGTAAATGGAAGAGCATGTTGTGGAGATGAGGGTGTGGTCAGAGTTTCCAAGTGGGGCACAAACTTCTATTCTATACGGGTCAGGATTGGTGGTGAGGAAAGATCTAGTGTATTGGCAGACTGGTTGTTGACATCAGGGATGCGGGTTGGTAGCTCGACCAGTTGTTCTAGGCCATGAGTGATGGCGAAGGCCTCGGCTTGACGACCTGCATCATCTGTTTTGTTAGAGAATTTGAGCCAGGCAGCGTTATGTACATTAAAATCTCCCATGATTATGGTTTCAGCTGTTGGATGGTTCTCCTGATGTAGTCCAGTTTGAGTGATAAACTCAAAGAGGTCGTTATATGAAGGTTCATTAGGTGATAGGATTAAAGGCGAACAAGAGGAACTTAGTCAGGTTTGGTCATCAGATAGCTATGACCACATCACATGATAAATCTTTCGGGTTCCAAACTCTCACCCCTGGCATGAAAGGTTAGCCTTTGCCAAATGAGTATTTCACCGGGCGATGAGACCATCTTCCACCTACGGTTATCCTTTTAGTCGCCTCTTACGACAGGCAGGATTTACCATGGGGCTATTCTAAAGCGACCCCATACGACCAGCCGACCCCATACGTATGCAGAGCCATCTGGAAAGTAATATCAACAACGGAATTAACTACCAATACAACCAGGAACAAGATATCAATAGGACTCATCTGGATAACAATACACGCCATGAACTACCCAAAACACTAGCAACTGAACTACAAGAAACAATAGTGAATCAAGGAAAGGAAGCTCAATCCACTTTTATACCACGGCTATCGAAAGTTGCTCCAAAAGGACACCTAATAAAACGAAAAAAAACAGCTAAGCATAATAAGCGGAGTGAACACGGAAAATTAGTATGCCAAAGAAAAGAAGAGGGTAAATTAACCATATGTCATCAAAATATTCAATGAATAAAATTCTTCAGATAGATATGTTGACAGTAGTGAACTAGTTTGTGATTTGTTAATGACTTTGGAAATCACTGAACTTGAAATAACATACAGATAGAGGTCATGAAACTGAAAAACTTTAACTTGTGTACTAACTCTCTAGAAGATTGACGAAAAACGGGGGTGTAGCAATTTACAAACATAATGAAAGTAGGCTAGAAATCACTGAACTTGATCTAAAGTGCTTCTCCGAAGAAGGAGTCCTAGAGTGTTGTGGTATTGCAATGCAAAAAACTAGTACGGTATGCGTATGTATCTATAGACCTCCATCAGGTAGTCTAAAATACTTTCTAAGCCACTTCATGGGGATGCTAACTCTGGTAAATGAAAACTATAATACCATTATCATAGGTGGAGATTTTAACACTAATTTTACTGTTGCCAGTAGGGAACTGAACCTTTCTCGGGACCAATTAGAAATTTTCAATTTTAAATATGTTATCGACGAGCCAACAAGGATAACTGCTAACTCAAGTACATGCCTGGATAATTTTATTATTAGGGACAGTACTGACTACTATCAAAAACTACTATCTGTCTGATCACTTTACCCAAATCATTCGAATTCCAACTATAAAAAATGAAAAACTGGAAAAAAGCTCATCAAGTTACGGTAGAGATTTTTCGGAGAACAATATCAATAACTTCAAACTCTATGTAGAAAATGAATCATGGGAAAATGTCTACAATGAAACCTGTCTAAACAAAGCTTACGACATATTCCATAATTTAGTTCACCATTATTTTGAAGTATCGTTTCCGCTGAAACGTTTCTGCAAACAAACAAAGAATTTCAACCCAAACATAGTAACACCATAAATTCGAGAATTAAAAAGCCTAGTATCTCTATACTCGGACTGTGCAAGAGTTGATGAAAGATACGTAGACATAAGTAGGCAAGTAACGCAAACGTACAGAGAAAAACTCAAAGACAGTTACAAACAGGGTATTGACTACAGAATAACCAACTCTAAAAATAAATCAAAAACTATGTGGCAAACTTTTAATCAAATTCAGAAAAAATAAAAGAATCCCGATAATATTATAATTGATGAAGGTAGTGAAAGTGTCCCTGAAATTGACATGGCTAACAACTTCAACAAATTTTTTTCTGATGCTGTCAAGCAAGAAGTTATTAATATGAGTTTTTTCGGAAAATAACATAAAAATCCGCCAAAACTCCATTTTTCTGCACCCTATAACTGGTCGTGACGTTCTAGACCTTGCAAGGAATAGGAATAGGAATATTTACAAAATACACATTGAGAATACAATATCACGAAGGAAAAAATAGTTGGATGCAAAAACCAAAAATATGAAAAAGGTTCTAGATTTTTAATTCAATAAAAAAAAAACAAATCTTCCATGAATGAATTCATTTCATTAATCTCTGAAAGTTTGTATGGTCAAATGTTTTTACTTATAGTACAGGTATGTATCTTTTTTTATATATTCTTTTTAAATACCACCTTACCTTTTGAGAGTCCATGAGAAAAGTTTGGTCCAATTTCTGTTCCAATTAATATATCAGTAACCTTCGGGTACAACCCATTTTCATTTATTCCATGTGATTTTTCATCACATATGTCAGGTTTGACATCATGGTAAATGACATCAATGTCATCCTCCATTTTGATTGTCACCATTTTGGATTCTGCATTATTTGTTATGGAATCGTCATTACATTCCAAGAGATCTTCACTCTTCAATATAACTCCATTATTAAAATGATTGACTTTGGATTCTGGGAATTCACCAGCAAGACGATTGAAATTTCCATTTTCCCAGAAATTTGTAATTCAAGTTCAGACTCTAACATTGCCTTCAATCAACTAACAGGTTAGGTTAGGTAACATAAGAATATTTTCAAAGCTCCCAAATGAAGAACCTGAAAAACATTGATCGAGTGCAGGCAAATTATTCTCATAGGATCTTATTTGGAAAATATTTTTAAATGTACAGATTTTTCCCATAAGCTTACCATTCATTGTTTTTTCATAGACAAGTGAATTTTCGAAAATAATTGGGCAAGTATGTCAAAAAACAGTTTTTTAGGAGATATACTGTTTTTACTTTAAAGAACAAGATCAATCTGACTCTCTCTCTAAAGAGCAAAAAAGGAAAAATATGGTCCGGTTACTGAAAGCTGATATAAAATTGAAAATGTCAGCAGCATGGAAACCAAATTGAAAAATACCCATTTTTATTCAAATAAAATCGCTTGCATGAACTGGAGAATCAAAAGTTTACCGTTTTTTTCCTCATGGAAAACACTTGACAGTTATATCAGTATTTTTACTATCATATTTACGGAGGCCGAGCATTAGAGGTTTTTCCACTTACAGTTGGATTAGAAACTTTAAATTTGGTATGCTGTCATATTCAATAATGTTCGTTATACCTAAAATATTTTTAGTCCAACAGCTATACAGGGTGTGCCAAAAGTCGGTACCAACTTTCGATTAGCTTTCTAATTCTGAGTTTAGACAACCTAATATGGGACCATTGATGGGACATCAGTTAGCCTGGACTTCGAGCCAACTGCTCCATACTACTATAGCAGTAATTTTTTTCAGAAAAGTTCACAAATTTTAAAAACTATAATTGATGAGTTAACGTAACTTAGGCTCAGAATTAGAGGACCAGTCGAACCATAAACAGCATGAAATTCTTAGGTATCTAGTTATTAGGCTCAGTTATAAGGTAACGTTGCATAAATATTCCTTAATACTTTTGTATGGAAACTCACGAGCTGGAGAACACTTTGATTCTGTGGGATCTTCAACAGTGTCTCTCAACATAACCTCGAATTCACTTGTATTGGTATCATCAAATTTCCCATTCTCATTATTCCCCAGACATTCATTAGACACTACATATTCACTAATCGGTTTGACTTCGGTGGCCTCTTTCTTTATTGTTTCTCCAATTAAAATATCACGAATGTCAACCAAAGTCCTACACGCGTTATGTTTTGCTTCAGCTTCCTCAATATCCGTTATTGAAAGTTCTCCTTTACATTTGTAGTGTTCTGAAGCCATTATGCTATATTCCGATTCAATTGAACAATGAAATTGACGACCTTATTAGTTATATTTGCACTCGACCAAATTGATGAAAATTTTCTATTTACGAAGCTGTGTCAAGTCAAGTGTCAAGTGACATATAAACTGTGACATAACTATCAACAGGGCGAGTTCATATACCAACTCCAAGAGAGTTTACTCCATACTGTCAGTAACAGAGTTGCCACCGCGATATGAAGAAAAATCCCGACCTAAAGCTCGAGAATCTCCGAAAATTCCCGTAAATTTCTGAAAATTCCCGAAAATATCCCGAAACTTATATCTGATCGTTTTTTCCCAGTAAATTCAAAGGAGCTAAGAGATATGAAATTATTTTCAAAATATATGGGTATGCGCTCATAATTTGGCAAGTAAACATTAAACATTGACAGGAAACAGGAATGATGTAACAGTGATAGTTGACAACCGTCACATGTTTTGCCTAGTTCACATAGCAGCTTTTCGCGGTTCATCTTAAGGCATCCTGTTTTCTGATTGGCTGCTCAATATAAAGAACTTAATGGTCCATATCTAACGTAGTGTGTTACGAATAAAACGAAAGTTAGGAGTAGTAATGAAATTCCCGTTTTTTCCTACAATTGTGAAAATCCCGACACACGTTGAAATTTTCCATTTTCGGAAAAAATTCCGGTAATTGGCAATGCTGGTCAGTAAATCTACTCTAATGTCACATACCTAAATAAAGACTATACGGCGCAAGAGAGACGACCAGTGTTTTTCTCAGGCAAAAAAAATATTACCAAACTCCTACTAGAAAAGTAACGTTTAACAGTAAAAAGTAACAAAATCAAGGCTACGTTCCGATTGATCCATTCTAAACTAACGCATGTGCATTGATATTTTGCGGTCATTGATAATCTTTCGTTTGGCAATAGTTTTATCACAGATTATATAACCAGATAGGAAACTCCGCCCAGGGAGCTCATTCCAATCCCAAAAATTCTCATTTTATGTGATGAAATAGGATATGGCTTGAGAAAATCTATGTCCAAATCTATCGGAGAAGAGTTCACCATAGAAACGATCATCAAACCAGGGGCTTATTTCGTGAATGTGATAGAAGATGTTGTTGAGCTATCGATGAATTTCGGCCTCAATGACTACATAATAGTTATTGCAGGTTCTAATGATTTTAATTCGAAGAAATATCCGTCATTCAGAGAAATCAACAGTAGGATTAAAGAGTGTAGTCATACGAATATAATTTTTTCATCTGTACCTTATGGTAAGCAAGTTAAATTAAATGATTTCATTTACAAATTCAATATCAAGCTGAATGAATATACATACAAGTTGAATCATTATGCCGAAGGTGATATCTCTTTTTTTGATTTGAATTGTACGAAAGGCACGATGCAAAGTAAAAAGGAAATCGTCAAAAAAATCTCAGATTCCATATTTAGAAATAAACAAACAAAAAATTTGAAATTTCCCACCGTCATGAATGAAACCATTCAAGGTTTTTTAGACCCCTCCATGGAGACACTAAAAAAAGTTTAGATGTTGAAAGAATATCAAGTTCTAAGAGTTCATATGATGAATCTGGTCCAAAAAGATCATTTGAAGAACATAACAATTGTAATCATTTCTCTAATTGTAACTCTATTACCTTAGTCTTACTAAACATTCAGTCCCTTCGGAACAAAATAGATGAACTTTTTATATTTTTAAATGACTTGAATTTTCCTACAATAGTCTTGCTTACGGAACATTGGTGTAATAAGCTCGAGCCAATAAGCATTCCTGACTACACTGTGATATCTAGATACTCCAGAAACTGTTCTAATCATGGAGGAACTGTAATATTGATTAAAATTCAGCTCTTGGTGACTTGACTTTCCTCAAGTTGATAAGTTCCAAGACTTGTCCGAAGACAAAACGTTTGAGTTTTCTGTCTGCTACAGCAAAAAATTCAATCTGTACATTTTATGTGTTTACCGTTCACCATCTGCTGATGTAGATATATTTTTAATAACCTAAGCTATGTATTATCTGAATTACCTGTCAACTCATCTATATTATTGACTGGTGATTTTAACATAAATTATAACAATGATGATTCGACAGATACAGACTCACTCAAAATTTACTTTTAACTTTTGACTTGAATATGCACGTTGATTCAGATATTTCCCAATTCTCTAGCTCTTGTATTGACTATGTTTGTAGCAATTTTGATGTACAGAACGTATCATGTTCAGTGATACCATCAGGTTTATCAGATCACGAAGCAGTTACTTGCTCTGTACTTCTTGACTCATTGAATACACAACGTAAACTTAAGTTTGGGAGACTTCACAGTAGAGCAAATTATAATAGGTTCTATCAGAATTGTCTAAAGATTAACTGGGAAGGGTTTTGCTGTTCCAAAGTGATCCATTCCTCACATTTCACAACACGCTATTGAATGTATTTAATGAATCATTTCCCTTGCAAAAAATTAAAGTCAAAAAAAAAACCATGGATTACAACAGGATTGAAAATTTCTTCGAAAAATTTACGTTCACTGCATAACATACGAAAATTTACTGACAATCTTTACTTCCATGACTTCTTCAATAACTACGCAGAATATATAGATCCACTATTAAGAAAGCGAAGGAAATTCATTATGATAACCAAATCGGTAAGTCAACTAATAAAATGAAAGAAGCATGGTCTGCTATCAGTGATATTACGGGAAAATCAAAAAAAAAACATGTGGGAATATCACTTAGTCCTGATAAAATCAATGATTATTATTGTTCGATTGCAAAAAACCTTAGTGAGAATATAGTGATTCCTTACGATCCCTTATTAAATCTTGAAGATGTCAGAATTGAGGATGACCTAACTTTGTACGATACAAATATTGACGAATTAGTAGAAATATTGAGGAATATAAAGAATAAAAATGCAACTGGTTATGATGGAATCTCCATAAAAATTATCCAAAATCTTCCAATTAATGCATTGCAAACATTGGTATCTCTAATCAACACCTCATTCCACAATGGATTTTTCCTGATTTTCTGAAAACATCTGTTGTCCTTCCATTATACAAAGGTGGAGATTCAGATGATCCAGAATCTTCGACCGATCTCCCTCATTCCAACTATAGCCAAAGTTATCGAAAAACTTGTGAAAATACGTCTGACGGATTTCCTAAGACGCCACAATATTTTAAGTGAAAGCCAGTTTGGTTTTCAAAGCAATAAAAATACGCACGATGCCATCTTTTCATTTCTTTATGATATTTATTCAAAGTTGAATTCTGGTAATGTAGCTGCTGCGGTCTTTTGTGATCTATCGAAGGCGTTCGATTGCGTTGATCATAAGATCTTGCTAAGAAAAATTCACCAATATGGCTGCAGAGAAATGACGCTCAAATGGTTTGATTCTTACCTTTCAGGAAGGAATCAAATGGTAAGAACAACAGGACTTTCAGAAAAAAAGGATATTATGTGTGGAGTGCCACAAGGATCAGTTTTAGGACCCATTTTATTCTTATTATATGTCAATGACCTTGCAAATTTGAGCATTTCTGGAAAATTCACTCTTTTGCTGATGACACGACGATATTGTGGAACAACAAAAACTCAAATGATTTACACAATGCTATATCTACTGATATGAAAAAAATCAAGGAGTGGTGTGATGCTAATTTGTTGTCTTTCAATATCCTAAAACAAACATTTTATCATTCAGATGTGCTCTTGATGACCTGTCATTTGGTGATAACTTAGTGATCAAGAACGAGACTCAAACTAAATTTCTAGGTATTCACATTGACAATAAGCTCAAATTTATTGAACATATCAAACATCTTAAAAGTAAAATTTCTTCTGGATGTTATGCAGTGAGAGTAACTTCAATAAATTTGGGAATTAAAACTGCCAGAACGGTGTATTACGCCCTCTTAGAATCTCACCTACGTTATGGAATACCGTTCTGGGGAGTATGCAATTCATCAGCCCTTCTGTTAGTACTGCAGAAACGGGCTATCAGGTATATGTGTAAGATTAAACCTCGTGATTCGTGCAGACACAAATTCGTTGAGGAAAAGATTTTAACAGTGATTGCTTTGTTCATTTTGGAATCGGTTTGTCTCATTTACAAAAATATGTCCCTATTTGAGGCTTCGTGCAATTCTTATAACACCCGTTCCACCGCGTTGAAATTGCCAATTCCTTCAACAAATTTGGCCAGGGATTCTATTTATTACAATGGGGTCAAGATGTTTAATCACTTGCCCTCAGATATAAGACAGGCAAATTTGACCAACAAAATGTTTAGAATAAGAGTAAAAACATTTCTGGCTGATAGACCCTATTATAATTTGCAAGAGTTCTATAATGATAAATTTACGTGACAAAATGTGCATTTTTGTAATATTATATATGATTGTATATGTTTATATGTGTATTATATAAGTTTTGATACGATTTTTAACAAAACTTTACACAACCATGTTGATACAAAATTCGACGATGAACTTTATAGTGTATGTTCTAACATTACTTTTCCCTAGGTGTTTTTATATTTACATTTTATATGTTCTAGCTTTACTTTTCCGTAGGTGTTTTCATATTTTCATTTTATATTTATATTTATTTTTCACAAGCTTTGTCCACAAGATTTATTCTTAATGACAATAAAGCAAATTATTATTATTATTATTATTATTTCCTTTGATGTTTGGGCTCAGAGGGAGGCAATTCTCGAAATCGATCGTTCCCGGGGTGCTATTTTCAAACCCATGAAAGTGAATTCCGCATGCGGATATATCATATTTTTGAGTGAAATTTCAATTGTTGTATTTTGAAATAGGTGAACACTGTTCGCATGCGGTTATGTTCGATTGAAATGCATCGCATAGTCACATCCATGCGGTACGAAATATTCGCTTACGAAATGACAGGAAAAGGTTGGGAGGGGAAGAGAAAGGCAATAATATGGATCATTTCAAACAAATTATAAATGTAGCTGCTATAGGGGCCTTGGAAGAGGCCAAAATTCTGGCTCAAGGGCGCAGAAGACATGAATTATTGGTTGACCCATTGGATGACTCAACTGGAAATGAAATCGTTAAGATATACCGTGTAACTGAGCCATTATTTTATAAAATAGTAAACTTAGTTTTTTCTATTCAATAAATTAATGAAGTGGGTTGAAATGGATATGAATTAATTATCTTTGGGTATTAGTGAATACATCTTTTATAGGTATTAACAACATTACGCTTTCTAGCAAGTGGAAGCTATCAGTATGATATAGGCAAGCATTTGAACCATGCTATAAGCCAAGCTTCTGTTAGCAAAGCTATTCGAGAAGTCACAGATTCTTTAAATAGACCAGAAATTTTAAATACCTATGTCTATATGCCGAGGAACAATGAAGAGTAACGAGTTGTTCGAAATGGAAACTATCATCATTCAAGAGTGTTTTATTCCAGTTTTTATCAAAATCACCAATTTTTTAGTGTGATTGGGTGCCTAGATTGCACCCATGTTGCAATTTATCCTCCGAAAACAAATGATCCTCTGTATCCTGAAGCAGTTTATGTGAACAGGAAAGGCTACCGTTCGATAAATGTGCAACTGGCAAGTTATTTGTTATAAACCAGTGCTTGTATCATAAACATTTTCTCTTGGAAATTTGAGGATAATGAATGTGAATGCCAGGTTCCCTGGTAGCACCCATGATATATATGTATGGAACAACAGCAATGCCTCTCCATATGAATGGAAATAGTTCTCATTTTTTATTGGGCAAGAATAACTAGGAACGTACCCATATGTTGAGTTTAAACTCAAAATGTATGTTTTAGTTGATTCAGGGTATGCATTGCGGCGATGGTTACAAACGCCCATTGCACATGCTAAAGAAAATAGTCCTGAATAAAGATACATTCAAAGACCAACAACTACACGTTCTCTAATAAAGCGGTGTAATGCAGTGTTCAAATTAAGATTCAGGTGCTTAATAAAACATAGAGTTATGCACTACACTCCTGATAGATGTTCGCAAATTATCAATACTTTGCACAATATGTGCATCAATAATAATTTTCCACATGTGAACTTATGATGAAGATGAAGACAGATTTATGGATATTCATTATGGTTAATATAATGATGTAGAAAACTTTGAAAGAGTAATTGGACGAGTACGAATAGTAAATCCTGATTCAGAAGATGGGCGAAACATGCAGCAGTTTCTGATGAAAAACAATTTTAACCATTGACATTGGGTTTGAAGCAGAAGATAATAAAAGCAAATCTTCATTACTAAGTTATTCCCTTATTTTTTCTAGAATAACGATATAAGGCAGTGAATATTCTTGAAATATATATCTTTTTCTAGAAATGTATTTTTATTATGTATTATTGACTGAATTTTCATCACTTATTTGATCTCGGAGTTTAGGCTATCAACCTCTACAACTATTTTGCATCATGATAGGCATTTCTACAATCGAAAATTATTAGAAAAAGGCCAATAGACAGTAATAACAAAAATATTGTTCAAATACAATATATTTTGCATAGAAAAATACGAAATCACAAACTATCGCATATCTTTTGTGAAATTCCATACTTCCTACAACAATAAAACTAAATATATTAGCAAATCAGGGTATTTCAAGTAATCACAGGTACATAGGTAATAGATACAACTAGAAGAAAATATCAGGTATACGATTACTCCTTTAACTGCGACAAAAGTAGACTGCTATATTTTCAAGAGCGGCCGAAATTCTATTCTTTGTCTGAATGTCTTCTTCATATAACTTCAGTTTTTTCTTTTGGTACTCCTCAGTCTGTTTAATTTTTATTTCAGGATGCAAAGCCAATTTCTCTGTTGCAGCAATTGTATGGTTAAGTCTCCTGTTTTCCTTTTTGTTTTGTATATTGTTGTTATTTCTTTTCATTATGTGAGATGGATGGAGTTTGGTCTGGTTATGTTCTATTTTCGTCATCTTCTAAATTGTTATCAACCACTAACGCATTGTAATCATGATCAAATTCATGTAATGTAGTCACATCTACTTCTTGGCAAACACCATTTTCAAAAACGGCATCATTCTCCAATATTTTTGGATGTCCTTCTGTGGCCGCAGTGCCAATCATCTGAACAATAGCCTCTTCATTTTCATTTAATGGAGGTATAATTGGTGGACCACCTCCAGTACCCCTCTGGAAATTTTTGATTTTGCTGTTTTTTTTTCTTTGCAGTCATTTTCATATTTTGCCAAGCCAACGGATACATGAGAGTTAAGATTGATCGAATAAAAATCAATAGATACACTTCAACTTACCTTCCTTGTGCCTTTTTAAATGTAAAATCATTCGAAAATTTTCCTTTCTGCAAAGCAGGATTTTTTTCCAGAAACTATAACAATTCTGTTTTTTCAGCACTGGACGAATTTCCGGTTCACTTATTCATATTCAACATTCATCACAACTGCTTTATGCTTTACACCTACACCTCACTTTTTTCAAACCAAGAAGTGGAAACCATAGAACACCGGAATAATTCAATGTTACCACAGAGATAGGCACAGTTGCCAGTTCTAAATTATGTTTCATTTGGAATTAGGACAATACTACCAACAAAAGTGATGAGGTCGAAAAAATGTATGAAAAATGAATAATTAATTGATAACTCGCTTTCAAAATTGAATATAATGTTGACTGCTTGAGTTTTATGTAGAATAATAATATTATTAATTCCTTCAATTTCCTGATCAATTTTGTGATTTTGTGAAGTTGTCAATTCTGTGTCATAACAAACGTCATCACTCAAAATGGAGGTGTTACCGTAACCCCTTCAGTTGTATATTTACAATTACCTTGATGTAGGTGAGGAAGGGCACCATTGCTACTTGAAGTGCAACCTCACTTTCACGTGGTATGGGGTGGAGGGGTCGCGACCGCGTAGCAAATGGGACGGTTAGTGGACATTCGTAACGCAAGTGGGCGGCCGCGACTTGACTTACGAGGCTCTGGCAAACAGACCTAAATCCAAGCTGTGAGCGCCATGGCGACGGATGTATGACACTGGGGTCTTGAAACAGGGCGAAATCTCGCAGTAATCAGTCTTAACCGTGTGCAGGGGGCACCACAGGGCCGGGCCAATCCCTCACTCACTCGTGGAAACAAAGGACCACTGAGACGAAACTTCGAAAGGAAATGAGGACAACTCTTGGCCTTCTCGGTTTCTTTCAGGACACTGAAGAAGTTATGATTCCGAGCGTTCTCCGAGATCGGAAGAGGACTACTCAGGGTGCTGAACGATTGGGGCCTCCCAGATGAACCTCCAGCACCGCAAGGTAGCCACGGCATTACATGCAGTTGCTAGGAGGGAACTCGAATCTGGAACCATGGAAGCGACATGGTGGAAAAAATCGTACCAGGTAAGATACAATGGGCCAGAGGGCTCGAGGGTCGTCGGAGGCCATGACCTGACGAGCCTACAGGGTGGAGGTTTTAGTAGGTGAACCTGGATCAGGGAGTCCCACACTACCGTAAGGTGTTGTCTGTAATGGATTTCTTCCACCTCCTAAAAAAAGGGCATCATTATTCCGACAGTTCTCCCGGGGCATTTAACTTGAGATAGGACTCCCTCTCTCTCCAATTTAGTTTGTGATGTCTCGCATTGAATTCAAATCAACTTGGCAACATGCCATGATGTACTCACTTACGGTTCACCGTTAGGGAGCGTAAAACTCAAACCCATTGGTCGATTATGAATATTGTTGGTCCTATATCTTTACCATTCATAATAATATACATAAGTATGGTTCCAAAACTGCAACCAGATAAAGTGTGAAAGATAAACGCCATGTGAAGTGGAATAAATAGAAAAATCGAATTAAAAGGTTTTCTTCACATAAAAGATTCAATATAAATTGAACCAGAAAATGGTAGATCTCAGGTGAAAAACAACTACTTTCCTGGCAAATACCACGCAGAACATTGAATGATATTCACCTGAAAATCCATGCATACCTCCATATAAATGGACATTGAATGCAAATGTTTCTTTCTGATAAGCTCGATTATGTTTGATTTATGTCGTGTTCACCTAACAATCCGCATACCGGTTTCAGGCTTTTTTGGCCCTCATCAGTAAGGAGTAGTCAACCAGCCAAAGGTCCGAAGAGCTCTGGCTGAAGCGAGACACACCATTTTCTGGTTCAATTTATATTGAATCTTTTATGTGAAGAAAACCGTTTAATTCGATTTTTCCAGATAAAGTGTCTCTCATTTTGCTTTTCTGATTATCTACTGAATGATATGTTTTATTCAGCAGCAGGTATATGTAATTAATGATTATGGTGAATTTCGTTGAAATCTATTAGTGTGGTATCCAGGGTTCTTAATATAGCACAGGGTTACGAAATGTCATCAATAGGCCTTTTCATTCTAGAAAATATTTTGTGCGCATGCCTCAACTTCTGCCATGGTATTCGGCACTTTATACCTGTTAAACCTGTGAATATGTGCTATAATCCCCGATACTAGTATATTGTCCGTAGTAGACAGGCCAAAAAAACAAGCAAGCGAGTCGGAGTGTCCGAAATTTTCATATTACCCGCTTTTTCAACATGGTGGATTCGCTTGCGCGTAACGGGTCGTGAAAAGGCATATTCTGCCAGACATTTTGTTTCTTCTTTGGTGAGGGCGCGCCACATTTGAATATGCCACACCAACGAGTCTGAATCTGAAAGTTATTAAAATTGATGAATGCTAGATAAACGACGGACTAGATTCCACGTCTTAGACCTTTCAGGCTGACTTATATCTTTTATAAATAGTTATATTCAGGTATGAAGTGATAGAATTAATCAATTACAAGAGGATCAAACACATAAACAATTAGTAGGTCATCAGAGTTCAAGAAGCCAGGATATTGTAGTAAGATTAAATATTTTCAGTCCCTAATGAAATTATGAAGTTTAAATATGTATGAAGGATAGGTTTTGTTCAATTTTCAAGAATTACATATTGAATCCTACTACAATATCCTGGCTTCTTGAACTCTGATGACCTACTAATTGTTTATGTGTTTGATCCTCTTGTAATTGATTAATTCTATCACTTCATACCTGAATATAACTATTCATAAGAGATATAAGTCAGCCTGAAAGGTCTAAGACGTGGAATCTAGTCCGTCGTTTATCTAGCATTCATCAATTTTAATAACTTTCAGATTCAGACTCGTAACTTTCAGATTCAGACTCGTTGGTTTGGCATATTCAAATGTGGCGCGCCCCCACCAAAGAAGAAACAAAATGTCTGGCAGAATATGCCTTTTCACGACCCGTTACGCGCAAGCGAATCCACCATGTTGAAAAAGCGGGTAATATGAAAATTTCGGACACTCCGACTTGCTTGCTTGTTTTTTTGGCCTGTCTACTACGGACAATATCGATCGGGATTATAGCACATATTCACAGGTTTAACAGGTATAAAGTGCCGAATACCATGGCAGAAGTTGAGCATGCGCACAATATTTTCTAGAATGAAAAGGCCTATTGATGACATTTCGTAACCCTGTCCTATATTAAGAACCCTGGATACCACACTAATAGATTTTAACGAAATTCACCATAATCATTAATTACATATACCTGCTGCTGAATAAAACATATCATTCAGTAGATAATCAGAAAAGCAAAATGAGAGACACTTTATCTGGAAAAATCGAATTAAACGGTTTTGTTCAAATAAAAGATTCAATATAAATTGAACCAGAAAATGGTGTGTCTCGCTTCAGCCAGAGCTCTTCGGACCTTTGGCTGGTTGACTACTCCGTACTGATGAGGGCCAAAAAAGCCTGAAACCGGTATGCGGATTGTTACGTGAACACGACATAAATTAAACATAATCGAGCTTATCAGAAAGAAACATTTGCATTCAATGTCCATTTATATGGAGGTATGCATGGATTTTCAGGTGAATATCATTCAATGTTCTGCGTGGTATTTGCCAGGAAAGTAGTTGTTTTTCACCTGAGATCTACCATTTTCTGGTTCAATTTATATTGAATCTTTTATGTGAAGAAAACCTTTTAATTCGATTTTTCTATTTATTCCACTTCACATGGCGCTTATCTTTCACACTTCATCTGGTTGCAGTTTTGGAACCATACTTATGTATATTATTATGAATGGTAAAGATATAGGACCAACAATATTCATATTCGACCAATGGGTTTGAGTTTTACGCTCCCTAACGGTGAACCGTAAGTGAGTACATCATGGCATGTTGCCAAGTTGATTTGAATTCAATGCTAGACATCACAAACTAAATTAGAGAGAGAGGGAGTCCTATCTCAAGTTAAATGCCCCGGGAGAACTGTCGGAATAATGATGCCCTTTTTTTAGGAGGTGGAAGAAATCCATTACAGACAACACCTTACGGTAGTGTGGGACTCCCTGATCCAGGTTCACCTACTAAAACCTCCACCCTCTAGGCTCGTCAGGTCATGGCCTCCGACGACCCTCGAGCCCTCTGGCCCATTGTATCTTACCTGGTACGATTTTTTCCACCATGTCGCTTCCATGGTTCCAGATTCGAGTTCCCTCCTAGCAACTGCAGGTAATGCCGTGGCTACCTTGCGGTGCTGGAGGTTCATCTGGGAGGCCCCTATCGTTTGTTCAGCACCCTGAGTAGTCCTCTTCCGATCTCGGAGAACGCTCGGAATCATAACTTCTTCAGTGTCCTGAAAGAAACCGAGAAGGCCAAGAGTTGTCCTCATTTCCTTTCGAAGTTTCGTCTCAGTGGTCCTTGTTTCCACGAGTGAGTGAGGATTGGCCCGGCCTGTGTGCCCCTGCACACGGTTAAGACTGATTACTGCGAGATTTCGCCCTGTTTCAAGACCCCAGTGTCATACATCCGTCGCCATGGCGCTCACAGCTTGGATTCAGGTCTGTTTGCCAGAGCCTCGTAAGTCAAGTCGCGGCCGCCCACTTGCGTTACGAATGTCCACTAACCGTCCCATTTGCTACGCGGTCGCGACCCCTCCACCCCATACCACGTGAAAGTGAGGTTGCACTTTAAGTAGCAATGGTGCCCTTCCTCACCTACATCAAGGTAATTGTAAATATACAACTGAAGGGGTTACGGTAACACCTCCATTTTGAGTGATGACGTTTGTTATGACACAGAATTGACAACTTCACAAAATCTCAAAATTAATCAGGAAATTGAAGGAATTAATAATATTATTATTCTACATAAAACTCAAGCAGTCAACATTATATTCAATTTTGAAAGCGAGTTATCAATTAATTATTCATTTTTCATACATTTTTTCGACCTCATCACTTTTGTTGGTAGTATTGTCCTAATTCCAAATGAAACATAATTTAGGACTGGCAACTGTGGTAACATTGAATTATTCCGGTGTTCTATGGTTTCCACTTCTTGGTTTGAAAAAAGTGAGGTGTAGGTGTAAAGCATAAAGCAGTTGTGATGAATGTTGAATATGAATAAGTAAACCGGAAATTCGTCCAGTGCTGAAAAAAACAGAATTGTTATAGTTTCTGGAAAAAAATCATGCTTTGCAGAAAGGAAAATTTTCGAATGATTTTACATTTAAAAAGGCACAAGGAAAGTGGATGGAAGTGTCGAACACTCTAAATTTTTTGCAGGGGGCGGAAGGTAAGTTGAAGTGTATCTATTGATTTTTATTCGATCAAATTCAACTCTCATGTATCCGTTGGCTTGGCAAAATATGAAAATGACTGCAAAGAAAAAAAACAGCAAAATCAAAAATTTCCAGAGGGGTACTGGAGGTGGTCCACCAATTATACCTCCATTAAATGAAAATGAAGAGGCTATTGTTCAGATGATTGGCACTGCGGCCACAGAAGGACATCCAAAAATATTGGAGAATGATGCCGTTTTTGAAAATGGTGTTTGCCAAGAAGTAGATGTCACTACATTACATGAATTTGATCATGATTACAATGCGTTAGTGGTTGATAACAATTTAGAAGATGACGAAAATAGAACATAACCAGACCAAACTCCATCCATCTCACATAATGAAAAGAAATAACAACAATATACAAAACAAAAAGGAAAACAGGAGACTTAACCATACAATTGCTGCAACAGAGAAATTGGCTTTGCATTCTGAAATGAAAATTAAACAGACTGAGGAGTACCAAAAGAAAAAACTGAAGTTATATGAAGAAGACATTCAGACAAAGAATAGAATTTCGGCCGCTCTTGAAAATATAGCAGTCTGCTTTTGTCGCAGTTAAAGGAGTAATCTTATACCTGATATTTTCTTCTAGTTGTATCTATTACCTATGTACCTGTGATTACTTGAAATACCCTGATTTGCTAATATATTTAGTTTTATTGTTGTAGGAAGTATGGAATTTCACAAAAGATATGCGATAGTTTGTGATTTCGTATTTTTCTATGCAAAATATATGTATTTGAACAATATTTTTGTTATTACTGTCTATTGGCCTTTTTCTAATAATTTTCGATTGTAGAAATGCCTATCATGATGCAAAATAGTTGTAGAGGTTGATAGCCTAAACTCCGAGATCAAATAAGTGATGAAAATTCAGTCAATAATACATAATAAAAATACATTTCTAGAAAAAGATATATATTTCAAGAATATTCACTGCATAATATCGTTATTCTAGAAAAAATAAGGGAATAACTTAGTAATGAAGATTTGCTTTTATTATCTTCTGCTTCAATCCAATGTCAATGGTTAAAATTGTTTTTCATCAGAAACTGCTGCATGTTTCGCCCATCTTCTGAATCAGGATTTATTATTCGTACTCTTCCAATTATCTTTCAAAGTTTTCTACATCATTATATTAACCATAATGAATATCCATAAATCTGTCTTCATCTTCATCACAAGTTCACATGTGGAAAATTATTATTGATGCACATATTGTGCAAAGTATTGATAATTTGCGAACATCTATCAGGAGTGTAGTGCATAACTCTATGTTTTAGTAAGCACCTGAATCTTAATTTGAACACTGCATACACCGCTTTATTAGAGAACGTGTAGTTGTTGGTCTTTGAATGTATCTTTATTCAGGACTATTTTCTTTAGCATGTGCAATGGGCGTTTGTAACCATCGCCGCAATGCATACCCTGAATCAACTAAAATATACATTTTGAGTTTAAACTCAACATATGGGTACGTTCCTAGTTATTCTTGAGGAATACAATATTATACGAATACAACATATAATATAATAAATACTAAGTTATGTTAATTAGGATACATAATGAATAATGGGTAGGGTGAAATGATCATTTAAAGAATTCAGAAGGCAGTCAAATAGTAAGGGAGTCATTCCCAGCTAGAAACTCATCGGTAAAAGCAATTTTCGGCTAGGTAATTGAGAAAATGTTATACTAAGACATTTCATTTCATTAGGGAGTTTGTTGTTTAACATTATGCAATTATAATAAGGACTTTTTTTCAACTTTGCTGTTCTATGGATAGGTATGTATAATTTATAATTACGTTTTTTTCTTACATAGGTTAAGCATTTCAATATAAATACGGAAGAAAAAGTCTATATTTTTTCGTTTTCAAAGCTTTCCTACAACTCTCTCTGAAGCTTAGATTGAAAACTAATATTATTATTCTTTTTTGTCCGATAAACACTCAACCCAATCAGCATAATATGAATTCAACCATTCAGTTGTGTTGAGATATGCTTTCATTTGGAGTATTGCTTAAAAAGCTTTATTTAGGTTTTTACATACATGATCAATGTGGTTGATGAAGCTAAGTTTGGAGTCAAAATGAGTTACCAACAATTTCACTCTGTCAGTAAAACTGAGTGAATGGCCCAAGCTTATATTGTTTTAAGGATTTTTTCTTTGTGGAAGTTGATAATTTCTGTTTTACTTCCATTCAGGCACAATCTGTTTCGGTTACACCAGTCTTCAACAATGTAAGTTCGGTGCCCTCCCTAGTAATAGTTATGCCATCAGCAAAGAGTATTATAGTACCAGTAGAGGTTAGCCCCTCCTCTTTTTTTCCCTAAAAATAGGCCCCGCCCACTTTCGCAAAAAGTCCACCCTTTACCCCATGAGAAAACTACCCCCTCGCCTAATGATATATATCTTTGCATAAGCTCCAACCCATTCGTCCAATGAGGAATGCTATACATTAGCTCCACCCTTCGTCCAATGAGATATATCTTTGCATAAGCTCCTCTTCATTCGCCCAATGAGGAATGCTATTGCCTAAGCACCACCCCTTTGCCTAAGCACATCATCCGACCAATGAGATATATTTTCCTATTTATTGGACAGGCAACCATTACCATGAAATATTGTGGGTCGCTTTGACTGAACCAAACTCCATACATAACGTAACTGAAAACATGGTCAGGAGTACTACAGGAGGAGGAGAAAGAAGAAAGAAACACAGTTAAAAATCAATACATTTATTCAAATATCTCATATATCTTATTATACTATATATATATTTTTTTTTTTTTCGGAAAAGACACATTACTAGCCTCGAATTCAATTTCGATATCCACAGTGGGAGATTTTACAGCTTGGGGTTGGTACAGGCAATCGATAACAAATACAAGGTTTTCATAAAACGAGCCATAATCCATCAATGGCCCACTCATACTTCTACCGTAGTAGCAGGCTTGGAACTTCTCATAATCATAATAAGCGGCTGCACATAGTTTCTTCAAAAAGTAAGTTCCTTCGTTCATACGGGTATACCTCACTATTGAGTCTCAAGCGAATGTCTCAAATGTTGGCGTGGGTGAATTTGGTAGCGTCTTCTTTCTTATTATCGGTGTTATCGGTATTCTGAAACGCTATAATGACGAAACGGGGTCTCTCTAGATTGGTACTAGTTTTGATGGACCATACATCTGTAGAAGTTTGGCGAAGAGATGGTAGTTCATAGAGATCCCACATTCTATAGGCAATTTTGACATTAGCTTTATTTTCACTTTTATTCAAGCGGGACATGAGTTTAAGTTTCGAGTGATCATTGGGTATTATATGTCTAATTTTCCATTCTATTTTGGATAACAATTCTTGAACGACCATGCGATTATCAAAATCAATTCTTGTTTGACAAAAAGAATACCATGAGTGTAGTCTTCGGCGAAGCCCATTAGGTATTTGAGTGGTAGTCTCCCACAGAATGTATGACTAACACTATCCAATATGTCCTGATTCGGAGAAACCCCCGCCAGATGCTGAAAGGTGCTTTTGAGTTTGTCCATACGATACCATATTTTTCAGAGCTGTAGTGACACCAGGCTTGCGAACAACAGCAACTTGTTCACCATCCATCTCATATCTAATTTCTTCGAAAAGGAATGCCAAGGTATTATTGGACAGGTTACAGACTTCCCCATTCTCTTTAGGAGTAAATTTACCTTCTATATATATTGTTATATTTGTTTGAATTGTAAAAAAATAATGAATTTTGTTAATTTTTTTATTTAGTATTATTTTCTTACAAATATATTTTTTTTGCACCGCGTTGAGCACCAATTGTAATAAAATGTGAATTGTAAAAATAATAGTTGTTAATTTTTGTCCCGCTTTGGGCTACAAATTGTAATAATATGATAATTTTTATAAAATGATAGTTGATTATATTTACCCTGTATAATATATTGTAATGTAATAATAATTGCTAGCTAACGTCACTGTTTTCTCGTCACGTTGCTGCCAATTGTTATTACCCTTTCTTACCACAACTAAACTCAGTTGGTACGCCTTTCGTCTCAGATAGCCGGTCCTGGCAATAGAGCCACTGCCCTGTCTTGATGTCTATTTCAATTCAGTGTTTATAAGTTAGAATGCAGATTATTGTGGAAAATAAACCAGAAAGTATCGAAAAACAATTATTTCCTTTATTCAGGAAAACTTATATTAACCTGGCCTACGATAGATAACTTATACTATAATCAATTGACAAATTTTCATAGACAATAATGAGAATCAGTGATGTATACAGTATACATAACCTCACTTTTTGTTGAGGTTGGAAGAATTCTTTTATAGTTCAATACCAAAATAAAATAGAGTTCTCCAAATACGATACGAGTTACGTTGTAAGGTTATTCAGTTTGTGAAAAAGTTTATACCTGGAGCTGGAACTGTCGCTGTTATAATACACGCCAAGAATCTGAAATCCTTTTTCAATCTACTGCTCTCAGGGACTCTCCATTACAAAGGAACCATACAAATCCCAGAAATCAGCTTGGAAACAGTTTTATGTGGAGTACATAAAGGGTAATCTTGTTTTCTTCTATTTATTTTTGTCGAAATTCTCTTGAGGTTGAATTGGTTAGTTTCTTATAGACAAAAAACCTTGGATTCGTAAAAATCTTGAAAGAAATCTCTCCTAAAATTTTTAATCTCCTCCTGGCTTTGTTTTTTCATCCCCTGGATACCATTTCTGTTTTGTCCATCTTATTTGAATTTTCAAACTCGCGCACTTTCTTGTCACATTATCACTCTTTTGGGGATATTTGAAAAAACTTATGAACTAAAA
This sequence comes from Gonioctena quinquepunctata, assembly GCA_018342105.1. Lineage (NCBI taxonomy): Eukaryota > Metazoa > Arthropoda > Insecta > Coleoptera > Chrysomelidae > Gonioctena > Gonioctena quinquepunctata. Next base: position 61,680 of record JAFIRS010005220.1, read on the forward strand.
TATTTTACCTTTCTTATAAACTAGTATATATATTTAATGATAATTGTCTTTGACATTTCACAGTTCTTATTTTTCCACAATTTCAAATCTTACATCTGACCATATTGTTCCCTGATTGGCTATTGTCATCAAGAAGTTTGTTGTTCTCCCATTGGCTATTTAAGTTAGATACAATTTCATATACTGTATGTTTCAAGCTTATAATTTTGTTGATCGCATTCAATTCAGAATGATTTTGTGAATCTAGACTTTTTTGTTGTATTTTGAACAATTATACGTTGTAATCATTTTGACAATGTATGAAAATGATTGCATTATAGTATTTGTCTATTTTTACCTATCAATATTATACAGAGGCTTCATAAAGGAAATAGAATCTCAAAAATATGTAAAAACAATATCTCATGAACTACTAACTATTAAGTAATTATTATTTTTGTGGGCTTTTTATGAAATTATTTCTTTTTTCCTCTAAAAATATTACTGGTCCTTCATAACATAACAAAATATATACATACATATATATATATATATATATATATATATATATATATATATATATATATATATATATTTCTGTAGTTGGGTGAACCATATGGTTTATAGGTGTGCTCATGTAGGCTAACAATCGAATTGTCAAACACAGGCTCATCAAACACCTCCAATAAATCGCTCGTAGCTTCCATTATTTCTATTTTCGATTACTTCGGAGTCGTAGACCTATCGACTGAAGGAATTCGCGGTCTTCTCGAAACAACTTATGTGTTACCTTTCCAGAACTCGATCGGGTTATGAACATTTCATCATATCTGTTTGTCTTTTTATCAGTATCTCTGTGAGGGTAGCGTGAACGGGACAACTGTGAATGATATCTGTATCCCATTATGAC
>JAFIRS010005221.1:0-62553 GCA_018342105.1 Gonioctena quinquepunctata
GTAATTTGCCCATGGAGTTTTTCCGTCGAACTGAGGCGGCTTCATGGAAAGCTTCCCTATTTCTGAAATGACCTTGACATCTTTTATACCCTCTTGAAATTTATCCAGGTTCAAACTCAAGTCCAGCATTGCATTTTCGTTAACCATCTCTATTAATTTGTTTTTCCAGCTTACTGATCGTTTCCTTTATTTTGTCCATTTCTGCCTCGATTCCGTCTTTGATTTCATCGCTGATTATTTCCTTCATCTTGTCCATCTCTGCCTCGACGGTTCCCATTCTTTTTTCCAGACGATTCGCCACACCACAGAGTTCTTTTTTTAAGCCTTCTGTGTTTTCTAGGAGCTTATCTTCCAGGCTTCTCGAATTTTCTAGAAGCTTATCCTCCAGGCTTCTTGAATTTTCTTGAAGCTTCTCTTCCAGATTTATAGAATTTTGTTTGAAGCTTCTCTTCCAGGCTTCTTGAATTTTCTTGAAGCTTCTCTTCCAGATTTATAGAATTTTCTTGAAGCTTCTCTTCCAGATTTCTAGAATTTTCTTGAAGCTTCTCTTCCAGATTTCTTGCATTTTCTTCCAGGCTTCTTGAATTTTCTTCAAGCTTCTCTTCCAGATTTCTAGAATTTTTTTTGCAGCTCTTCTTTCAAGGATTCTATTATCGGACTCAAATCACCTCGGAACTTCGAATAAAATGTTTCGGGGTCCTCACCTTCTTGTATAAGTCCTTCTGCAAGTCTTTCCTGGAGTACTTGCTTTTTACCCGTTGTTTCCAGTTCCCTTTCCTCAATTCCTGTTTCAATTCCGCTACCTTCAAATCCAAGGCGCACTTTTCTTGAACACATTTTGTCTTTGACGAGGTATCAGTCTGTTTCACACGAAAAGTTTATCAGTTTGTTAAAAATTCACTTCGCGAATTCTTTCCACGGGCCACCAGTCTATTGTCTGTTTCACGCGAAGAGTGTATCAGTTTATATTCCACGCACAATTGTCCACTTCGCGAAACCGGGCCACTGTCTATTTTCTGTTTCACGCAGCAGTGTATCAGTTAATATTCCACGCACAATTGTCCACTTCGCGAAAACCGGGCCACTGTCTATTTTGGGCGTACAAAAAGGTCTATCAATTTATTTTTCTGACTATCCACTCCACGATCACTTGTTTATTTTCAAAATCTCACTTCCGACACCAATTGTAACGTAAATAAACTTAACTTGGTTTTACTAATTTATTTAACACTTAAATATACAACTTAATTTATATTACTAACTACGCCACTGTATAGCTCGATCGTATGGGCTCGTTCAGACTGTCTGACTCCACTTGAGGGTTGCCTATTTATCTCCGATACAGCATTCTCGATGTTTCGAATTCTGGCAGTTGGCGACCGGCGTGTTCCAATTGTTTCCAATATTGACCGTTGTTTTCCGCGGCAGAGCGACTGGATGGTTCTCGAATATCTCCGGGGATGATCTCATCGTTGTCGATGGCAACGCGTGAGGCGACAGGTCCGGCCTAGGTTCGTTACAATACTACGAACCCGACAATAGAGATTCTTCGCGAGAAGATTGAGAATGTATTGGAAGGTATTCAAGGAGACGAAATAAGCAAATTTATAAGAAGTATGGGTTCCAGAACCGCAAAGTGCATTTTACAAAATGGTGGACATTTCGAACACTTACTTAATTAATGTTCATCATTTACTTTCGAATAATCATTTGATTTTTCTTTCATTAAATGATAGTTTCGTTTAATTATTATGAATTAGGTTTTTCACCTCTTGAAATTTGTAAATAATTATTACTTGTTTCTTGCTTTGATTCTGTTACGTTCAATCAATCAATCAAACTTTTATTGAATAAGTGTTTTTTCACAATAAATATCAGAACAAAAGAAGAAAATTCATAACATCATTGCAAAATACTGACTAATTCAACAGGTCAAACATCGGGATATACACACACATATATATATAATAAAACACATTGTATTCGCACACTTAAGAGTAAGTTGCAAATTAAAATTGAATATGATTCGCGATTACACTGAACAAACAATCGACAAGTAAGTATTAAAAGAAATTCCACAAAAACACATTAGGGTGTTTGGAGATACTCATCAACGGAGTAGTATGCATGCTGAAGTAGAAATACCTTAAGTTGCCTTTTAAACAGAAAGATATTTGAGGTCAATTTCATGTCTTCACTAAGATGGTTATACAGCTTGACCCCATAGCACATGGGATGATTATGAGATACTGCCAATCTGCCGTAAGGCTGATGGAGTTGTGAAGAATCTCTGGTAAAATGATCATGAATTTGTTCATTTTTGGGTATGCTTGAAATATTTTTCTTGATATATATTAAAGTATGATAAATATACAAACTAGGCATTGTCAGTATATTAAACTGTATGAATAATGGCCTGCAATGATCCCTTGAGGATGCACCTGCCATAATTCTGATTGCCTTCTTTTGTACAACAAATACTTCATGGGCTTTGGCAGCTAATCCCCATTGTTCTAGTCCGTAGGCTATAACAGCCTGGAACAAACTGTGGTATAGCAGTTTGAGAACATCGAATGATACCGTATGCTTTAACTGTCGAAGTAAATATATATGTTTACTTAGCTTTAATTTAACACTTATGATATGATCCTTCCAGGTTAGCTTATTATCAATGGTGACCCTAAAATTTTGTGGAATTCATTTGATGTATCGTCTCCTTATTTATTTTATTCAGATAACTTATATCTACTGGAGTTTTTTGCAACAAAATTAAGCATTTGAGATTTGGGAGTATTTAGTAGCAGACCATTTAGGGAGCACCACTCAGAAATTTGAGCTGTGACTATTTGAGCTCTATTAATTACTTCAGAACTATTCCCAGCAGATACCAAAATATTAGTGTCATCAGCAAAGACCACAGTGATAGAGGCTTCGTGCAGAATTTTGGAAGATCATTAATGAAAACTAAAAATAAAAGTGGTCCCAAAATGGAGCCTTGTGGAACTCCAATTGATACACTTTTACACTCGAACTTGTCCCATTTACACTGACCATCTGACTCCGACCTGCTAGGTAAGGCGAAGCAATTCATGCAGAACCAATTCAGTAATCTGCAGTTTATGCAAACACTGCATGGTCAACAAGATCGAATGCCTTGCTCATGTCAAAGAATAAGCCTAAATTTGCTTTTTTGTCTAGCATTTCAACTACATGCCTGATAAGCTGATCAATAGCTGTAATAGTAGATCTATTTTTCTATAACCATTCTGGCTGTGTGAAAATAATTTGAATGTCTCAAAAGTCATATAACCTTTGATAAAAGCAATATTCCAAGATCTTAGAAAACTGATTGAGTAAGGATATTGGTCTATAGGAGGAACAATCCTCCGAGAACCTTTGTTTTTGTAAATGGGTAAAATTTTTGAAATTTCAAGATGTTTGGAAAACTCCCTCAATGAACGAAGTGTTCCGATATGGCTCAGTGGCTCAGAAATCAAATTGGCTACCTTTTTTATGACATGGCCGGAATTTCGTCCATCCCTGAAGATTTTTTCTTGCAAACTTTTCTAATAACTTCTTGATCTCGAATTTGGTTGTTGGATACAGATAAATACTCTGTAGGGATGGTGAAATGTAATTTATATTCTGGGTGTCAGGTTTGGATATGTTGTTACTCACAGTTGAAAAGTACTCTCCAAAAAGGTTGCTAATGGTCTGCTTATCGGTAATATCTGCTTGTTCAGCATTTTGAAGAAGTGATACACCACAACATATTGGGTGATTTTGTGCTTCCTTGATTATTTTCCAAGATTCTTTTACCTTATTGTCAGCTGAAGAAAGTCTAACGTCATTACAAGTTTTTTTTGCTTGTTTTAATTTTACCTGATAAGTTGATTTGAGCAGTTGATACTCTTCGTGATACAAACCATTACCATAAATTTTATTCAGCTCTGATAACTCAGTTAACCTCCTGCTCATATCTCTCAACTCATTAGAAATCCATTGAGGGCTCTTAGATTTTTTAATTAAAGTATTCTTTTTTGGGAATGAAATATTAAAATAGTGAGAAAACACATTATGAAAATATTCAAACTTGGAATTCACACAGACTTTTTCATACAGTAAAGTCCAATCAGTTTCGGAAAGCAAACTTCTGAATTTTTCAATATTGTTTTCACTAAAACATCTCTTGAGTGTATCACAATTTTCATTAGCCTGTTCACAATGAAATGTTGCAAGTTGAAAAGTGTGATAGGAAATACTGGAATGATTTACAGAATAGCTAATAGGGACAACTGTGGATAAAATATTGTCAATACAGGTGGCCGTCTCACCCCATATGCGAGTTGGTTCACTAATTATTACTTTTATGTTATGTTGCTGCAGTATATTCATGAAATCAGCCCTCGCATTGGTATTTTTCAGCATATCAATGTTCAAATCTCCTGAGCGATTAAGTCAAATTTCTTATATTTGCTATATAGGTCTTGATTGTTCGATCGACAATCAAGAAAAGTGACCATGTTACCCTGAGGTGATCTATAAACTGACAAAATATGAAATTGTTACTTTTTGTGTTCAATGCAACCCATATTTCTACATCTTTCTCAATGCTAGTATCAATATAAATTTTATTCACACTTAAGGATTTCTTTGCAAAGATACAAACCCTCCCTGATGTGTCTCTTCCTACAGAAGAAATTGATAAGATTATAGTCTGAAAGTTTAAAATTGATACACTCATGTTGTTTGAGCCAGCTCTCACTTATACACAAAATATCTGGAGAGTTTTGATCTAGAATTAACTCTAAGTCTAGTAGTTTATTGGAACAACCTTGCACATTAAAGTGCATAACGCACAGTTCTGAGCTAATTGACCATGGTCTTCTTTCTTCAGATGAGTCACGTTGATTAATAGAATTATTTTTGGAGTTATGATTTTCACCAATACTTCCTAATGTTTCTGTGGATCTAAAAAGAAGTAGGCCGATTTTCCTCTAATTTGTCTTCTAGTACATTCATGTATTCCATATTTATGGTAATAAAGATTAAAATTGAATCTTTTGAAGCCTACTCCCATAGGCCAAAAACTAGGATTATAAAAGTTATTCTTGAACTTCATATCAGCAGCTACCATAAAATTTGAAAACCTGCTTCCTTCAGATGATTTTAATTTCTTGACAACAAATTCGTCCGTGTTGCCAGTCTTATCTTCCAGATACTCTTGAATGTCTTCCTCATTTACGTCATTAGAGACCCTATTCAGAAATAACCAGACTTTTGGTCTCTCTCCTCTGAACTTTTGCTTAGGATTTTCAACATCAGCTTGACCCACTACACGCTTTATATGTTTGTTTTTTCTTTGAATGAGCTGCCATTGCTGATCTTTCCTGTGATCAGCCGAAACGTCCTCATTAGAGACTAGAGGTAGTTCTACATCACGTTTCTCTGTTAATGGTCTAGAATTTGCCAAATTGATCAATTCATCACATTTCCTTTGAGTTTGAATTTTCATGATTTCATGCGAAATTTCACCAGGTTTGATGCATGAGCCACCCTGTAATTCCAAAATACTATCACAATGCTGTTTCTCGGGCACAATCTCATTCGAGAGATTAGCTTTATTGTTCATTTTCTTGTTAACTAGGCTATCTTTGTCTCTTCCAACATCGCATTTTTTTTTACTACGGTAGGAGGATTATTTATTAGTGAACTATGTAAAAACCCATCCTTGCTAATATTATTTCTGGATAATTTTTCCTCTAATAACATGATTTTGTCATGCAATAATGTGATTATACTTTCCTTGTCGTCGATAATTATTTCTTTGTCAGATATTATTTGTTTCAATAATTTATTCTCCATAATATATGCTTCTCCAGTCAAGGATACATCACTTAATTCTGTTAACATGATTTCGTTTAATGGCATGTCACAGCAGACTTTTACTCTTTTTGCACAACTATTGTGAAACGGCACATTACACTTCACACATGATAGACCAGTTAATACATTATTTTTGCAGTATTTACACAAATTCTTTAGCTTATTAGACTCGCCACTTCCATTTGTGGCCATCTTGAAAACAATTCCATTCAGTTGAAGATGAGTAAGTTGATTTTCTTATCGAAATGTATTGCATGTTGTTAATTAAACTAAAGGTACCCAAATGTAATACAGATCCGACCCAAAGAAATTTGGATAAGGGTCAAAATCACCTGAAAATCAACTTTAAATGACATTGTATGATATATCGTTGAATTCAGCGTTAAAAGTTATTTCGAAAAGTGTCATAAAATATGCAAGTCCGTATTGAAAAAAATGAGGTTGAGGGTGGCCCAGAGCGTACGAAACGTTGGATACGAAATCTGATTATGTCAAATTGAGGATAATTTACTGTCGAATAAAAAACTCTCGTGGCATTTTTTGATAATATTCGAAATAAAGTGGGAAAAAAAGAAAAATCAAAATGACAGAATTTACTTTTCTTATGATATCTCAATAACCGTCCCTGATAATCTCGATTTGTTTGAACTGCCTGACAATGCTTCTATGAATGCAACTTTTTCTCCATTTGACCGACCTTCTAACTCTTATGGTTTAAAAGTTACCAATACAATCCCATTAAAAAAGTGGCCACTCTGTATATATATATATATATATATATATATATATATATATTCCAACCCCTTACTAGATGATTTTCGCCAGGGTCCAAAAAACCAAATGTCAAATTCCAGATATCCAATGCTTTATTACACATATATATTTTATTCAGAATAAAAAAATACAAAGGCAAAGTTTTAAATATAAAATAATATCAAGATGAAAATCTTGATTGAAGCCCAGGACTCGAAGTGATGGCGCATTTGCTGTTTCAGTTGGAGGAAAACCCGGAAAAACCCACAACACCATCAGAAATCAGATCATCAACTTTCTCATAGAAAAAGACACATGCTCCCTGGGAGCTGAGAGAATCAATCTTGGAAAATACACGGCAGTCATCGAAGAGGTGCCAACAATTACAATAAGGGTGTTTGCAATATGCAGTATAGTGTCCATTGGAAATGCTGCCGCTATGATTAGATATGGCGTAGATATTAATAATAATAAATAATATATATACTTTATTGTCAAAGAAAAAAATATATCTTATTGACAAAGCGTACTTAGAGCTAGTGCATGAATATGATATCTCAGCAACAGACAATACTAAATATTTATATATATTAAAAAAAAACATATATAGAAGTAGAGATAAACAGACGGGAACATACAATATATCACAATTTTATCACTAAGAGAATTGACCATCATCATAGAACTCCTGTAGGCCGTAGTATGCCTTGAGCAAAAGTATCTTTTTGACTTTTTTTCGGAACAGGTGGTGTACCGGAATTTCTTTCAATTTTGTGGGCAGTTTGTTGTACATTTTTATACTTTCGTACATTATAGAATTCTTTGTCTGCTCTGTTCGGGGAGTGGGTAAAGCTATATTTTTTCTTACCACTTGACGTGTATTATGTATTATTGCTGGATGTTCTGCAACATTTGCATTAGCTTTATGTTTGTGTACCAGACATGTGGTCTCCAATATAAAGATTGAGGTTAGAGTGAGAATCTTGTGCTTTATGAACAAGGGCTTGCAGTGAGCAGTGTACTCAGCTCCAGACATAAATCTTACCGCTCGTTTTTGAAGAACAAAAATGGAATCGAATAGGTTTTTTGTACAATAACCCCAAAAAGCTATCCCATATCTCAGGTGTGATTCAACCAAGGAAAAATAAGTCACTCTACCCATTGATAGACCAAGTTCCTTGGATACTACTTTTATTGCATAGCTGCCTGATGCCACTTTCTTCCGCAAGGTGTGAATATGGGTGGAAAATTTCAGAATGTCATCTATTTCAATGCCAAGAAACTTGGTGGAAGTTCTATTCATAATTGGATTCAAGCCTAACATAAGTGAATCATAGGTGAATTTGAAGGTGAGGAGGCTTGTTTTTTTCGAATTGAAGCAGAGGTGGTTTGAGTCGCACCATTTTTTGACTTATAAAGAGTATTCATTCCATCCTGAGCAGAATATTGGTCCAAATTCAAATTTTGTATGGGAAAATTAATCACATTGTTCAATTTACTGCCTCAGTCGAAGAAACACGTTTTAAATGTATAACAAAAATTTTTGGAAATGTTTGTATACGAATCATCTTTTTGAATTCCCTTTTCATTCCACAAGTTGAACAGTATGGGCTCGCATCGTTAGTCAAAGTCTCCTCTTCTGTCAACAGTTCAATACATTATGTTAAATTCACGACTTCGTTTGGCAAGTCTGGAATAGGGATTGAAAGTACCCAGAAAGGTTCAAAAGTAACGGAGCAGTAATTACAAAAAGTACATCTCAATATAGACTTCAGCTGACCGGCAAATGTATCCACAATTTTGGAATTATGAGTAGACAGATATCTTGTCCAAGAAATGGAAGCTTTCTGATTATCATTCGTGATAACAAAATCGTTTGGTGATGGATGAATCTCTGCACTCGCCTTGTTTAAATCTTAAATCTACCAGAAGGTATCTAAGAAATTCTTCCGAATCTGCTGGGACGTTATGATCGAAGGAAGGAGCAAAATTTCTGAATAGACGGACGAAATGTGAAGTATACCACCGTCGATCACCCTGTATATTTTTTATTTTATATTTTATATCGGAATTGTATACTTAGTTTATAACTTTTTTGTTCAGAATATTTTTTTTGTACCTACAAATTTTCGTGTATATTAGGATTTCCTATTTTCAATAAATTTCATTCATTCAATAAATTTCATTCATTCATTCATTCATTCATTCATACCAGGTTACTGTCAAGTAATGGAAATAATCAGATAGCAAACGGTGCACAATTTGAACATTTAATTTGATCGTTGTTAAATGTAGTATTTTCATATTTAAAAATGGTTTTTCTTATTTTATTTTCATTTCACCCATACTCATAATCACCTATTCACATTCCATAATGAAAAATGGAGTTGGCATTAAAAAAATAACGATGTCATTTCTCCTACACAAATCATTCTGTATGTATTAATTAAATTTGAAAGAATGCCCAAATGAAAATGAAATTCGACGGATTTGAGCGTTCTTTCCAAAAATTATTCCTTTAATTTTTTACGAATTTATCCACTACTTTATGACAGCTTTATGACTGAATTTAACGGACGCACTGTATACAAACCCTATGCGTGTTATATTTTTGAAATCAGCTTTCCATGGAGATTCCAAAAATTGAATAATATATGGGGTGTTCCGATTGAAAAAATTGTCGCGGACGTCATTAGTCAAACGTCGATCACCCTGTATATTTAATTTTCCCGTATAAATGTGGAAAATGGAGTTTAAAAATCGACCTGTTTCAGGAGATCCCTCAAAAATTGATAGTTTGGCTAAAAATGAATTTATTCAGTACCTACTTTAAGAAAGCAGTGTATATACAGGGTGTTAGTGAATAAGTGCGACAAACTTCAGGGGGTGATTCTGCATGAAAAAATAATGACAGTTTGCTATATAACTTTTGTCCGCAAATGCTTCGTTTTCCGAGATCTGGGGTTAAAGTTTTTCTTAAAAACGAACTATTTATTTATTGCTCTGAAACCGGTCGAGATATGCAAATGAAATTTAGTGAGTTTTAAGAGGTAGTTATTGCGCATTTTTTGACATGCAATTAAGAATTTTATGTTCATCATTGGCGCGCATAATGATCTCAATGTTTTTAAAGAAAAAAATGGTATGCCACTGAGATATTTTAAATAAAGAATCATTTTTGAATTCCTTGTTCAATTTGTGATAAAAAATCTCTCTTGCCTTTTTTTCCTATGGGGCGCCGTTTGTATGCAAAAAAATAAAACATCTTAACGCGTATTTTTTATTTCTCTAATACATTAATAATAATAATAATAATAATTTTATTCACACAACGCCTTTTGAATTACATTACATATAAGTAAATAAAAAAAGGAAAAATTAAAAACCCAAAACGTAGGACCTTGAGTGCAAGTAGCTAGATTGAATGTAATCAATAATTTGAAAAAGTAATAAAATATTCAAACAAACATAGACTAAGGTACAAGATAAATACTTAATAACTAATAAAATGGTTAAAAAAATAGATTATAATCATAATAACAAGTGATGTATAACATGAAACAAATGTGTTTTTTATGATTTGGTGAATGTCAATATTTGGACAAACATATAATAATTTTTATTTCATAAATTTTCCAAATACAATAAAATGAGACATGAAAACAGAAGTATGAAGATTTAAAATAACGTGAAAGAAAAAAAAAAGAAAAAATAAATCACAGAAGCTACAATAGCTTGTGTGTGATGTATTAGGGGTTCAGTAAAAAAAAAAAAAAAATTGATTACTATGTACAAAAGATATGTGAACACTGACGTGGTGAATAAACACACAGACAACCACAAGGAAACGATTCCGGGCGTGGTGCACTATCTGTGTTTATTGCATCGCTTTTATAATCCCATAACTATTAAAATTATACTCAGTACATACATACATACACACAATAATCACATACATAGACACACACACATAAACGTATATATAAATAATAATAACAATAATAAACTTTAATTATAACTACAACTAAGATGTTGAATTGGATGGTGCTAGACTATAACATGTTCTGTTTGTGGATATGAAGTTTTGTAGTGTGCTCAAGGGAGTGGTGAAGAGCCAAGTTTTAATTTTATTCTTGAACATTTGAAATGAATTGATTCTTTTAAATTCCGATGGCAGCTCATTGAAAAATTTGGGTCCTAGAAAGGTGTGACATCTTTGACCTATTGTTTTTTCTGCTCTGGGTATTATGAATTTGTTTCTGTATCTTGTATCGTAAGAGTGTTGAATGTGTACCAGGGACGATTTATTTTTGTACTGTCTTAAAAGGATCGTTTTTGCATAAAGTTGGTAAACATTCATCAATGCCGTTTCTTGGTAGAGTCTATCAGATTGATACATCCTCGGTTTTCTGTAGATCATTTTGAGGATGCACTTTTGAATTTTCTGTAAGTTTTCGATCAGTGTTGCTGAGGCGGCACCCCATGCTATGAGTCCGTAGGAAATCTGATAGGTCATTTATAAATTTTTGTTCAGATGTTGGACATGGTCTATAAATACCGTTGACTAATATTCGTTTATTGTTTATGGTGGTACATAACTCCAACATATTTATTACACCGAGTCTCACCACAGTGCATATACAACTTAGATACTCTCTAGCAAAGATAATTGTACCATCATTTTGATTGATGGAACCTTCATTATAAAATTGTTGATACCCAGCAAGATTAATAAGGGATATATCTGGTATTTGCCATGTTTCTGTGATAACAATGAAATCAAAATTATTTCTTACCTCCGAAAGTAGAATTTTCAACTCGTCCATATTTTTATTTGCACTTCTTATATTCATTTGAAAAATTGACACTTCAAGATTGTGCACCTGTTTCTGGAAGAACATGTTATAGTCTAAGGTATTTTTCAAAACAATCGTTTCTGTTTGCTCGATATGAAAGTCTCTCAAATAATTATTCATTTTATACAACAACTACAACAACTGGGAAAGAAACACGTGGACACAATATGGGAATATTCGGAATAAGAGTTATTTTTGGGGTTGCACTTTAACGAGAAGGAAATTAAAAAAAAAAGGAAAGAATTTGTGGGAATATTTACTTCTTTTTGTCTTTTTCACTGTTTGATCTAGTCTTTATTTTCTCTGTGTTTAGGTTGCTGATCAATTTCTGAGCTGGTTTCCTGATGGCTCCAAGGGACACATTTGTTTTAGGTGTCACGGTGATGGGTTTGATTATTTCTGATATGATTTTAGAAGTTTCTGCTTCATATACTTCACGGAGAAGGGGTTCAGTTGGTGCTGTTGGGGCACTTTTTATCTCAATTGATTTTTCTGTATTTTCTTCGCTTCTCTCAATTGCAAGGAGTTGATTCACCGAATATTCAATTTCATCAACAACCAACTTGTTTCCTTTTATGAATGATTTTTTATTTCTATTTTGTCTCTGGAGATGCCTTTTCAAGACTGCCAAATCTTCCCTTTGTTGAGTGGTGAGATCCTGTGAGATGGAGATTCCAGTTCCTTTTAGTTTTTTGCAATTTGCAAATATATGTTTCTTAGTAATACTCGAGACTAATTCAATTTTAACAGGACAATTTTTTCCAGATCCCAGACAATATATATCCCTTATTTGATTAATCGATAGGTCTATTTGCAGCAGCGATTTCAGCTCGTCTCGAAGGCAATCGAAAGTTATTTCGTGGCGTTCTTTATTCAATCCAAACACAACAATATTGTTTGATTTTTGAATACGCTCCAATTTTTCAACTCTTTTCTTCAACAATAAATTTTCTTCTTCCAGTTTCCTAATTCTTTCGTGAGACTCTTCTATCCTCAGTTGAATTCGTGCCTCACTAGCATCGATTGCATTCTTCAATTCTACTCTGTTTTGTTGTATTTCATCTATTATCCGTTTTGTGTCAGCCACAGTAGAACTCATGGTGTGTGGACAACTTTAGTTTTGTATCTGATAAGGCGATTGTTTTGAAAGTTTTTATATTATCAGAGATGTACACACTCTTTTTATGTTTGATTATTGATCAAATTATATTATATCAACTGCATTGGATATGATACAGTTGGCCGGAATGACTTACTTGATAGCTTGTTTGTTTTGAGATATTTTTGATCACTTTGTTTCGAGATATTTGATGTAATTCGCGGAGCACAATTTCAAATCACCACACAGTAAAGCGGCACATGCACATGTGAGCGGCACATGCACATTATCAAGAACTATCTAATACAATAATGTTAAACCAGAACAATAACGGAAAATAACACTGATAAATAAATAGGCGCAAAGCTACAACAAATGTTCAAAAATGACCTCCCTCAGACGCGATACAAGATTCAACTCTTTGCCTCATTGATTGTCGTATTCGTGCAAATATTCCTGGTGTATTTCTTATTGTCTCACAGCCGGCTATAATTCGATTCCTCAGGTCTTCAACATTTTCGATGGGAATGGAATAAACTAATGACTTAAGAAAACCCCAAATGCAAAAATCTAGAAGATTTAAATTCGGAGATCGAGCAGGCCAATGTTCTGGAGATCGAGCAGGCCAATGTTCCGTACCTCCCCTACCTATCTAACGATTTGGATATACTGTATCTAAGTGATTACGTACAATAATGCTAAAATGGACTGGTGCACCATCATGCATGAACCAGAAGTGTTGTCTCAGCTGTAGAGGAATTTCTTCAAGAAGAACAGGTAACTCTTCCTGTAGGAAATTAAGGTAAGAGTCGCTGTTAGTCGTTGTGGGAGGAAATATGGACAGATTAAATGATCATCAAGTATCCCAAGCCATACATTTACTGAAAACTGATGCTGAAAATGTGCTGCAAAGATTCCATGTGGATTTTCCTCAGCCCAGAGGTGATGTTATACCCTGTCGTCCAAAATTAGTCTCGTCAGTAAACAAAACGCCATTTAAAAAATTAGGAATTTGAGCAATTTGATGAAGAATCCAATGGCAACAAACTAGGCGCGTAAAAAAGTCTCTAGGTAGTAGAGCTTGCACACGTTGGATATGAAACGGATACAATTGCTATTCTTTAAGAATTTTAAATACAGTGAAGGTGTACAAATACAGTGAAGTTGCTTACATTGAGACTCGTTCATTTTTTCGAATATCACAAACTCTAGCTGCCAACATGGCTTTAGACAACAAAGATCGACTTCAACTGCAATAAACGAACTCTGCAATGATAATATATATATATATATATATATATATATGCATCTCAATAACAAACAATGTCCAGTTATTCTGTTTTTCGACCTAAGTAGAGCGTTCAATACAGTGAACCATAAGTTACTCCTAGAAAAACTGTACCGAATTGGAATCAGAGGGGTTGCAAATGATTGGGTGGCCTCATATCTAAAAAACAGATCACAGGTAGTGGTTATTGATTCTGTGAAATCACAACCTACTTCTGTATCAATGGGGGTTCCACAAGGTTCGACTTTGGCTCCACTTTTTTTTATAATATTTATGAGTGACATAGAACTCTCGAGTGTGGTCCCACAGAAAATGATAATCCATGTAGATGAACCAGTAAAATAGAAGCACAGAATAAGCTCCCGCTCTCTATAAAAGCAGCAAATTCAGCTGCAGGAGAATTCGCAAGATGGTGTGAAAACAGTGGTTTAGTAATTAACATCAGTAAAACGGTCTTCATGGTTTTCAAACAAAGAAACATTTCTTATGATTACTGTCCCCTAATAAAAGTTAATCACAAATCCATAGAGCAAGTCAATCTGTTCAAGTATATAGGTCTGATTATAGATCAGAAATTAACATGGGAGGTACACATAGAAAATCTCAAAAATGAGCTGTATGTGTTTTGTAATAAAGCAATTACGTGGAACAGTCTCACCACAAGTACTGAGGCTGACCTACTATGGACTTGTTCAACCCATCCTATCCTATGGACTGCCTTTCTGGGGGAATTCAGCTCATGCAATGAAAGTTTTTAAACAACAAAAAAAGTTATAAAATGTCTAGCTGGACTACATTATAAAGAATCATTTAAGAGTACATTCATCAAGTTAGCCATACTGACATTACCCAGCCTCTACATCTATATAAAACCATGAACGTAAAAAAAAATTAAGCACAACACACCAAAAATAACATGATTCACAATTACAATACTAGAAGAGGTAATGAACTAAGACTACCCTACTCTCGTCTGGCTCTGGGACAAGACTCTGCAAGTTATCAAGACATCATCTGCTACAACCAGACACTCAAACTATTTGGATACACATGTAGCTTAGGAAGCTCAAAATCAGCTCTATATAATCATCTAGTTCAAAATGCTTTCTACTCTGTTGAGGAATTTTCACTATTTAAATGATATTTTCATATTCACAATTATCAAATTTTAAATATATTTTAAACTGCTTGTGTTTGTACATAGGTTAGTATTCTTGTTCTTGACTAGCCTGTTTTTTTTTTATAAATGTACGTAATACAGTTGTAGAATTTTCAATGATGAATAAATTTCTATTCTATTCAGTATGTTGGCAATTTTTCGAGTACTTGTTTCAGGTGACTCCGTAATTAACTCGAGAACTGCTTCTCCTAGTTGCACAGTTCGTACTTCTCGAGGGCGCCCACAGTCAGCCGTTTGTTTTTAAATGGACCATTTTCGCGCAAACGTTGGTGAAGACAAGCAAATATTGTGTGATAGGGAACCCTACGTCCTGGATACAACTCAGCAAACAATCATCGAGCTTGCCGACCATTTCCATTACTTCGACCATAGACAAAATGCATGTCTGACAATTCCGCATTTGTATAATTTACCAATCTTTTTGATAAAAGAAAAATTAATTACTTATTATCATTAATGTTATACCAAACTAAAAGCTTAAAAATATGAAACGCTATTTTGACATTTGGTTGAAATATTCGTATTCAACAGAATATTGACAGTAGCCTACTAGCATCGCTACTAGATAATGTATTAAAGTAATGACAAATACGTGTTAAGATGTTTTATTTTTTTGCATAAAAACGGTGCCCCATACAAAAAAAAGGCAGAAGAGATTTTTTATCACAAATTGAACAAAGAATTGAAAAATGATTTTCAATTTAAAATACCTCAGTGGCGTACAATTTTTTTCTTTAAAAAAATTGAAATCATTACCCGTATGTGCGCCAATGATGAACATAAAATTCCTAATTGCATGCGCATGTGCACTTATTCACTAACACCCTGTGTATATATATATATATATATATATATATATATATATACATAATGATCAAACCTCTTGCACACCCGTGAATGATGAGTGTATAATGCTATTTTATAACAAATTACAATGGTTGAAAATTCAAAAAAAAAACAAACGATATTTTTTCACTAAAAAATTAAGTAAAAGAAGTTATATCATACCTTGTACGAAGAAAGGGCATTATTATACCAGCACCTGTCGCTACTAGTAATAAAATAACTTGAAGTACAGTGAGCAGAACATTAATGAGTTTAACGACGAGAGCACGAGCATTTGAATTATCCAAACCTTCTAATGTGACATACTGTTGCTGTTGAAGAGCCTGGTGTTCCATTTTTTGAATCTGTAACAAAAAGCATGGATTGGGCCTATTTTTTATAGTTGTCACTGTTACAATGAGGAATTTTTCACACATCAGAAAAATTAGGCCTCAATTTTTCCCAAACATGGCTACCACGGTGTTCTCACAAACATTACAGGGCAACCTTCCGTGGAGCCGAAACTTGAATAAGAGTATATTGTTCATAATGTAGTTTAATGAAATCAAACTGGTGTTATGTACAAAACATACGTATTAAATAAAAACCTCTTCAAAACCCACTCATTTAAATATCTTGTGACAATCACACAAAGAAAACAATCATCTTATAATCCTGAACACTCAGTGCTATTTAGGAAAAGGTTAGCTGAACTGAAAATCTCATGGACAGCACATAAAATAAAGATAAACCTAGATAACAATTATATTATAAATCAGAGTAAATGCAGTCTATAAAATATGGATACTGATAAAATTGATTACTCAGAGTATACAAAGGTGCTCGACAAGTTACAAGATTTTACATAAGAGTAAAAATGAATAAAAACAGCCATTGAGAGAAGATTATAAGTCTTAAAATATTTCATCATAAAATTCCTGCAGTGAGTAAAATGCCTCATCTAAAAGTAGCTCCTTGAGGGCATTCCTAAATTTAAAATATAGAGATATGGATCGAACATCTATTGACAGGTTGTTAAACAAAAATTGGCGTTGTACATTATAGATTTCTTTGCCATGGTGCTTTTGGCTATTGGTAAAGGAATCTTGTGGTTGACATGCCTTGTATTATAATGGGAAGTTGAGCTAATTTCATGCCGGAATTTTCTGTATATCAAAGATAAATATACAAGTCACCGTCATTCTGTGGTATTTAAACAGAGGTTTACAGTGGACCCTTGGTTTCTCCCTGCAAATATAACAAACGACTCTTTTTTTGAATAGCAAATACAGAGTTCAGTAATAATTGAGAACTATTGCCCCAGAAACATATACCATATCTCATGTGAGTCAATTAAAGCAAAATATGTAGCTTTAGCAACAGGAAAATTTTGCTCATTTGCATAACCCTAGTTGCAAAGCACCCAGAAGTCAGTTTTTTGCATAAATACGAGATTTGAGTAGAGAAGGAGAGATCCTCATCCACATAAAGTCCAAGAAATTTGGTTGTTGCTTCATTAACTATTGTAAGTACCTATAAATATTTCTATGAGCGTGCATTTAAAGTTATTTTAGAAATTAAGAGATAATTTGTTCGCATCACACCAGTTCTTGACTTCTTCCATGTCAGCCACAAGGTCGTTAAGTTCAGTGTTGTTCTTGCCACGCCATACTATAGTTGTGTCATCGGCAAACATAGTAAAATTACCTTGGACGTTACTTGCGGCTAGATCATTGATATCCAAAAGGAATAAGAGTAGCCAAGCACCCGATGTTACTTGAGTCTCAGACAACTCACCCTGTAGCGAGACTCTCTGAGTGCACTCTGATTAATAAGAGTGGAGTAATACATTTCTAATTTATGCAAAAGAATGATGTGATCAAAGCAGTCGAAAGCTTTTGTAAAATCACAAAATACAGCTGCGACTGACTCACCCTCATTGATCCTTATGTATATATTCTCAAGTAGAGCAAACATAGCGTCATTAGTGCTTTTCGCTTCTTGAAAACCAAATTGACGAGTCAAGTTGTTCAAGGATAGGATCCTTTTCTTTACCAGTTGTTTGAGAGTGAAATGGGCCTCAGGTTTGATATTACATCACAATCCCCTCCTTTGTGCAGTGGATTTATTATGGCTATCTTCAGACAGTCTGGGAAAGTTCTATTTATGAAGGAATTGTACATAGCTTCTGCTAGCACACTCATAGCCTCATCAGGAAGATGGAGTAGAACTTTGGCAGAAATGTCATTCCATCCAGATGTGTGTTTGACTTTCATATTTATCAGTATGTCTTTGAGTTCCTCAGGGTTAGTCGTAGAAAGAAAGAAGGTATCCTTTACACAATATTGGGTCATATTGTGAGGTAATTTTCAATGACCATTTTTCAGCGATAGTTCTCAATTTCATCACCAGAGAATTATGTTCTCAAGGAAGATATGCTATTTTTGCCTCTCAAATCATTTACATTTCCAACTCTCTTCGCATTTATTTGTGGAATTTGCCATTCTTCTATAAAAATAAAGTTTTTTTGTTGCACCGTCCTGTATGTGCTTCTATACTTATTGAAGTAAGATGAAAAGTATGAGTTTTCTGATGCATACTTTCTTATGTAATGAAGAGATCTAAAGTTTTTACCCGAAATATTGATACTCTTGGTTATCCCAATGCTTTTTAGGTTTACTCCTTATTAAAGTAAGAGGGAAAGCTGATTCGAAGATGTTAGATAAACAGTCATAAAAACTTGTCAACAAATCTTCACTTATTATGGTTTTTTCCCAGCTGATAGTTGAAAATAATTGTACAAAAGTAAATATAATATTGGATTTCCCAAAAACTGTAAGGCCTAAAATCATCGATATAGTTTTTCTAGTTAAATGATGGTGACGCTGTCGAGAGCAGTGTTTTGTGATTTTTCCAAAGCATTTTATTGCATAAATTATAGAATACTGCTCCAGCAGCTCTAATGCTATGGATTCAGAGCTGTAGAATGGCTGGCATCATATCCCATGTGTCCCTTTTCATGATATTGAATTTCTTAACCTACTTTACTTATTCTGATATACATATAAGAATGCTTAATCTCAATAATGTATGTGTTAAGGGTACCCTCTAATGACGTGTTATAGAGGCTTTTAACTTACCTTATTTAATTTTAACTACAAACAAGAATGTTTATATTATGTTGAAATTCTCATGACTTGATATTGAGCATTTGTACTTAATATATTTTATTTTAATTTAATTTTATATTGAAACTGTGACCATGTTAATGTCCAATTGGATCCTATTACAAAACTTTTTTTTTAAATGCAATAGTATTGGGAAAAGTGATCTTTATCCCATAGAATGATTCCAATAGTATGTTAATTCTTGGTGTTGGTAAATAAAACCAATATAAAAAACGTTTTATAAACAAATTTTCATTCAAAAACAAAAAATACTTTCGTTAGATGTGTGACATAAGTTTTTCTGTTCATTGTATAACAAATCTTATCATATGGAAATACCCTGAACTCCTTGAATTGATACGCTTCCATGTGCCTAACAGAACCCTCAGAAATACTGATCTGTTTCATGTTTCTTACCACCATACAAACTATGGAATGCACTCTCCTATTGATCGCTACCTTGGATGGTCAATGAGAAGAATGTAGAGATCACAAGTATAACCCTGTCAAAATTCAAGTGTCTTATAAGAGGAACATGGGGATTTAATATATATGCATCCAAATCTTTATTGTACTCACTTATTTACTAATGGGTAGCCTTTATAAACTACTTGTCATTTATATCTATTCTAAATTGTATAGTATGTAATTTAGTTTGTAATTAAGTTTGTTGTGCTTATTCTCGGTTTTATGTGCTTGATTGCATCCAAAACTTTTTTCTATTGTACTCACTTATTTACTAATACTACTTATATTTTATACTACTTGTCATTTATATCTATTTTAAATTGTATAGTCTGAATTTAGTTCATAGTGCTTATTCTCGCTTTCATGTACTTCAGTGTGCTTGAGTTTACTCGAGTTTTTCTATTTGTATATATATATATATATATATATATATATATATATATATCACTAACATTTGCTTTATCTATACCACATTGTATACAAATTTGATGGTTGTATTACTATAATAGGGGTGATCCCGTGTGAAAATAAATAAATAAAATAAATACAAAAATAAATATTTTATGTGTCAAGTTTTTGAAGTTGTTATTCACCGATACAAGAAATTGAAAAAACAAACCCCAAAGACAATCCAGATTCAATACAAGATCTAATCCACCACACCGGTAATATAGAAAACAATACAAAACAAATATGTACTCATCCAGATGTGTGATCTGATCACCTCACTATAGAAGTAGTTATAGGCTTGGAAACACCAATAACTGAAGAAGGAACTATCAAAATAAACATCAAGAGGTGCAATATAGAAAAAGTCAATTAATCCCTAAGTAACTTCTTGAATCTAAACTTGACAATCAAAAATAAACAATTAAAATTTCTATGTGTTGTGCGAATCAATTCTGGAGAATACTCCGAAAACTAAAATAAAACCATACCTGAACTACCACCATTCATTATTGCTATTAAATTTACCTTTAATACAAAAAACTCCAAACAAGACTTTAAAATTTACTTATCGAACAACTAGCTAATAAATGGATCGAGACGTGATTCAATCAAATGGATGGAAAAAATTACTAGCACCAAATTAAGAAAATGAGCAAATATAAACTAACAAAAAAAAACAATTTTTGCAGACAACTTCACGAGTGTTTTCGAAGGAGATAAAGACCTCCAAGTCTGCAAATTTATACCAAACAGTTTTGGAATAGTATATTCAATACTTAAACAATCAAACATTTATTTTCGTAACCTAGTTTATAAGAATGAAATAATTAGCAGTGAAACGCCAGCAATATGCCTGCCATTTCTTGAATATACATATCCAATATATATAAACGTCAGAAAGCCACCATTGAAGAACTTGGGAGTGGCTGAAAGATTGAGCCTCAGAGGAATCACCAAAATAAGACACTGAAAACTTCCTCCATAATTGTCTGGATGCCTTTTGCTAGCTCATGAATGACAAGTGATTACCAAAATACTGAAAAAGCCATCCCACAAGATTTTATATATATATATATATATATATATATATATATATATATATATATATATACCGGGTGTCCCAGTATACCTGTTCCAATGGATTATCTCAGCCATTTCGAAAGATGAAAATTTGAAAATTTCATGATCTCCAATTCGTTCAAGGAACCTTCAACTGAGAAAAACAAAAATTGACCGGAAGTGACTCTTACCTTTTTATTTCAAATAGCACCCTATATATTTTTTGCAATTTTTTATTTCTACTCAAAATTATCTTTCCAACGATGTATCACACTTTGTATTTTACATTTGATTTGATGGAGAAAAAGTCAATTGAAATTTCAAATTGAAAGAATTGCAGTAGGCTACGATATTTTGTGTAATCTTGATTTTGACTTCAATAATAATTGATAATTTATGAACAATTATACCTTATTTTTATAACAAGTTGCATACAATATTTTTTCTACGTTCATGCAAAAACCAAAAAATGTTTCATTTAGGTGGCACTAAACTGTAAGGAAGACATTGTTTGTTTAAATCTATCTGGCTAAAAGTAACACAAAAACATTTTGTGTAATTCAGTTGATATTTGAAAGAACTAATTTTATTTTTAACAAATTGCATTTTCTAGTAATTTCATAGTCCATTATGTAATGAATATGATTGACAATTATATGAAACATGCAACTATTTAAAACATAATACAATCTCACAGAAAATGGGCTAAATTTGGCGTCTATTTGAAAGTTTATGTCTGTCATGATGACAGAACGCTATAGTAGAATGACAGATGAGTTCAACTAAGTCTTTATTGCACTCAGTGCAATAAAGAACCAGTTTTTCCACCAAATAAAGTTTTGTATTTTGCATGAACGTAAAAAAGGAAATATTTCTCACTTATAATCGTCATCAATAAAAAAAAAATTCCTCAAGTTGATATCAACTATGTATTTTACCCAACGTCAAACAAAGAATGAATAGTAAAAGAAACAAAAAATTACAATGAAAGGGGGCACAAGAATATAATAACTAAAGCATATGTTCGAAATGTTGACCAACTGCTTCTACACATCTTTCAGCTCGTTGGAGTAGTTCACGCGAAGTAACACTTCTCAACACCTCAGCATTAAGGGCTCTACATTCATTCCTTATTTTGTTTTTTAGATCTTCCAAATCAATAGGAGGAGTCTGGTACACACGATCTTTCAAATACCCCCAAAGGAAGAAATCCACCGGTGTTAAATCTGGAGATCTTGCAGGCCATCTTATCGGTCCGTGTGTGCCGATCCATCTCCAAATGTTTCATTTAAATGATTCCTTACCGCTATAGCATTGTGGGGGGTGCACCATCCTGTTGAAAATGAATGTTTCTACGCATATGTAAAGGAATATTTTCAAGAAAATGAGGAAGTTCATCCCGAAGGAATTCTAGGTACATTCGACCAGTTAATGTACCATGGTAAAATTTTGGTCCTAAAATGAATCCATCAATCATGCCGCACCATACATTGACTCCCCAGATAACTTGAAAATTAGTTTGTCTTAGCCAGTGAGGATTATTCTGCGACCAATAATGACAATTATGTCGATTTAAAGTTGCATTATTATGGAAACGACTCTCATCTGACCACAATATCGAGCTGATAATACCATCTTCTACTAGCTAACCAAGCAAGAAACGCAAGTCTCTTCTCGTAATCTGTGGGTAGTAATCCTTGATGCAGATTAATTTTAAATGGTTTGAATTTGGCAATTTTGAGAATGCGCTGAATTGATGAGCGAAATACCGCTCTCCTGTTCTATGTTTCTCATAGAGATATGGGATCAACCATCTCTTTTCTAAAACTGCAACAGTATGCATTTTCGTCCGTGAAAGATTTTCTCTTTAAAGAATATCTTTCAATGAAATGAGTCACGAGATTTAGGTAATTCGACCAGCGTGTAATGTACCATGGAATTGTCCTAATGATCCTCATCATGCGTATTCTGTACTGCCCAGATAGCGAAATTAGTTTTCTTATCCATAAATCAGTATCATATCTAATTTTCGTTAAAGTTGATATATACATCATTTCACGATTACATTCTTGAATATTTTCTCTAACACAGAACAACTATTTGTAAATTAGGTTAACTGTGCAATAATTTTAAATGTTTAATGTAATTAAATGCTTTATGGCAAATAAGTTCTGTCTATTTTTATAGAATTGGTCCACACACAATTCTAATAATTTAAAATTTGACGTTCTCTTCATCATCTCGAATGCAAAATTGTTCATGAATTATCAATTATTATTGAAGTCAAAATCAAGATTACACAAAATATCGTAGCCTACTGCAATTCTTTCAATTTGAAATTTCAATTGACATTTTCTCCATCAAATCAAATGTAAAATACAAAGTGTGATACATCTTTGGAAAGATAATTTTTAGTAGAAATGAAAAATTGCAAAAAATATACAGGGTGCTATTTGAAATAAAAGTCAGAGTCACTTCCGGTTAAACCGGAAGTGACTTTCAATTTTTGTTTCTCTCAGTTGAAGGTTCCTTGAACGAATTGGAGATCATGAAATTTTCAAATTTTTATCTTTAGAAATGACTGAGATAATCCATTGGAACAGGTATACTGGGACACCCGGTATATATATATATATATATATATATATATATATATATATATAGGGTAAACCAGACAGTCGTTGGACGATTAATAAAACTTCTGCATGAATTATATGGCGAAAAAATTATACCTGTTCATTCCAAAGATGCATTGGTACCATTGGAATATATGAATATTTGTTAATACTCCTGTCATGTCACATTTGGACAATTCTCTTTTTCTTTTTTATACTATATAATTATGTTGGATGTTGCAAAAAAAATACAGTTACTGGACAAAGGACCCCGCAAAATCCTTATGGAAAATGGCTCTCGGCTAAATTCGCTGAAACTCTGGAAAAAGATAGTATTCGGTAAAGTCTCAATGGGCACAATCCTCCATTTTCAACCCCAGACACCCTACACTCCCCCAAAGCCCCCAAAGTACACTTTCCGGTGTGTTAATGCATAACAGTTTCAATTCATCTTTAAAGCGTTTCCTTTCACTGCCCACCCCTTTCTCCAACCGAATCCTACATTCTACCCTCACCACACCTCGCCCTCACCCCCACACAACCCTTCATTAACGCCCCATTACACACTTTCAAGGTTAAAGATTCTTTAATTGTTTCATTTCAATCTTTGGAAGCTTTTAATATATATATATATATATATATATATATATATATATATATATATAAAGAGAGTTGTCGATCAGGTTATCGGCGCTCTTTTACAACTTTTCCTTGGGTTCGCTCAACAGTCCTATTGAGGATAGTTGCCGAATATTCTCTTTCTGTGTTTTCGTTTGTCGAAAGCTACTTGAGTGTTGTGACCTCACATTTCAGGTACACCTTGTACATATATAAAATATGATATCTGTCACAATTGACAAATAGTTCAATAGATCTGTTAAGTACGTTTATTGCCTAATTAACATATATTACTTTGGGGGCTGTAGGGGGTCTGGGGTTGAAAATGGAGGGTTGTGCCCATTAAGACTTTTGATCAGCATACCGAATACCATCTTTTTGCAGAGTTTCAGCGAATTTAGCCGAGAGCCATTTTTCATAAGAATTTTGCGGGGTCCTTTGATATCTATTGGACACACCATATACAAAGTAGGGTCTGGAACCTCCTGCAAAGAACTCTTCATGGAAAACAAAATCCTTACACTACCTTGAAATAGTTTGCTTGGTACATAATAACAAATCAATGTATGATATTACTCATGGATCCTCCTGTCAAAATAACAATCTGCAACTTCCTATTCCCTCTACAAATTTAATAAAAAAATCTATAATGCTGCCCTACTATATAATCACCTTCTATCATTTATTAAAACCATTAATTCTAGCCACTTATTCAGAAAATCCCTGAAATAATTCCTTACAGAGAAGGCCTTTTATGATGTTAATGAATTCCTTAATAAAAATTGGAGCGATACATGTATGTGTAAGTAAGCATTTATACTTCAACCTGTGCTATCTAACTATTCTTTAACCTCCCCCATAACTATGTTTTGCCTAGTTTTGTGATTGTACTCCTTACTACCAACTTGTGATTGTATTATATTTTCAATTATTTACTGTAATGACAATAATTTACTGTAATGACAATCATTTTGATGCTTTTATCATATTATATATTATATACGTTTCTTCGTATATTTTCGCGGGTATAATGTGTTGAGATAGTTTCTCGGGTTTCTGTCCATGTAGTGTGTGTGTTCTTGGTCCTCAAAAGGTTCGATTTCATGACTTTTCGGCAAATTCACATTTGCCATCCTCTGGTGTTGTCTCGTTCATTCGATTGTTGCGAACTCGACTGATGTTTTCGTGTTGTGCTCCTCAATTTATAATGGTGGTTAGTCGATTGCGCACGATCGGTTTCCTTCGTTTGTGCCCTGTTGCGTGTGGAGCCGAAAATATATATATATATATATATATATATATATATGTATATATATATATAGATATATATATATATATATATATATATATATATATACGTACCCGACGGATGATTCCAAGCCCAATACACACAATAGGGGTTTGGAAGCCCAAGTTGATTTTCACTTTATCAATGTGTATTTCCATGGAAAATATAATACTTGAGTAATTATAGAAGGAACCAGTAAGAGGGGTAACATTTTTAAACATACAATCTGACAACACATTTCAAAGGTTTTACTAGTCCCGTAATATGCAATGGTAATTAGGAAGCCCATCTTAAAAAAAGTATAGATCTTGTTACCTATATGAAGCCCGGCGATGTTGCCATATTGTTTAAGCAGTAATAATTAAGTAGCCGTTGTTTGAGACGGTCTTGATATGTAATTTATTACTTTGAATAATACTAGGTAAAGGGTGTTCCGATATATACTTATTATTTTTCATCATTTATTAAAATTAAAATTTTCTGAATTTAAATATTCCTGTGCACCAATAGGTATTGATACGATGTGAGGCAATAATAGAAATAATCATCTAGAGGTATGGAGGAAATACTATTTCAAGAAAAAAAACGAGAAATTAAAAGAATATTTGTTCTGATTTATAAAATACATGAAATTATCAAGAATAGAATTTGTGGACCTATTTTCAAAAGGCTCATTTGTTTCGGAATGTATTATAGACGCATTTCTTCAATCGTATCCAGTCTTTATTTGTGAACTCGTCCTTTTTGAATCGAAGTAGCTCTCCACATTTATGTTTTTTGGGATAATTTTTTTCTTAATGTGTTTCCCAAAATATTCCTTGGCTAGTTTTTTTCTCGTTCAGACCATCTGATGCTTTCAAGCCAGATTCACTTAAAATATAATTTAGTAAATGTGTGATGTGCCATTTGAAAAGACGTACGGTGACATGAGGAAAAAATGCATAGGTCGTCAAACGACGACGTCATATGAATATATGATGGTAATCAACTTGCTGTAATAATTCAGCTTCACCTTCACCTATGTTTATATGGTTTGATATACAGAATACAGAGAATTCATTTGATTGACAAAATATTTTTTGAATAGTCGCGGCAGACACTTGATGAAAATCCATAATTAAAGTGAACTAAAAACACTTCACTACGATTTTCGCACTTTTTTTTTGTGGAAATCGTAGTGAAGAAAAATTATAACATTTTTTAGATAAAAAAAGTCAACTGGAGTATATGTAACGTTGTAACTCAAATTCATGCAATTGTAATAGTACAAATATTTTGTTGAAAAGGGGAACATACGCAATTGAAAATTGAATAGAAATATGTTTCTGAAAATTGAAAAATCGACGACAATAAGGAGGTTATATTTTGTATTATCTAACAGAAAACAACTTCTTCCTCGGCCACAGCCACATCTGATTTAATGAACATCATCTTCATTTAATCAGGATTAATGATTTTTTATTGAATTATTTGGTTTCAAAAAGCTTGTTGCGAGAAGTGTTCATAATAGTAGGTGCCAATTAATTTGATTGGGCAGTGATTAGTTGGTAAGTAAGAACTTGTCGAAGTATTTGATTTTTACAAAGTATTCATGAAAGAAGATACCAATTAATTTCATTGGACAATGAATTGTTGGTAAGTAACAACTTGTCGAAATATTAATTTTATTACAATTCGCGCGACAAGCTTTTTGAAACCAAATAATCCAACAAAAAATAATTAAACCATTGTCAGCAATGACTTGAATTTATTTTATACGTTTTAGTACACGGCTTAAATAGAAGCTTGTCTTTAAAAAGTTTTTTAATTAGTTATTTTATTTTTTGCTTTTTAGTAAGTTCGCCTTAAGTTGTTCATCTCTAAAAGAGCATCGTTATTACAAGTTCTCTTACCTGTAAGTTTTGAGCTGAAAGAAATCATGAT
The DNA here is from genome assembly GCA_018342105.1 of Gonioctena quinquepunctata. NCBI lineage: Eukaryota > Metazoa > Arthropoda > Insecta > Coleoptera > Chrysomelidae > Gonioctena > Gonioctena quinquepunctata. Next base: position 27,476 of record JAFIRS010005221.1, read on the forward strand.
CTCCGACCTCAAAAACTCCTTCACGCCAATTTCAAATAGAATCTGACCCTAATCACAAAATCGCCCGTCATCCTGAAGTTTCCATCTTGAATTGAATAGATTTTGACAAAAAAATCATAATCTCTGAACCTGAAAACCCCCACATACCAATTTTGAATGAAATATGACCATAATCAGAGAGTGAAAGTAGATACCAATTAATTTAATTGGACAAATGAATGGTTGGTAAGTAAAAACTTGTCAAAGTATTAATTTTGTTACAATTCGCGCGACGACCTTTTTGAAACCACATAATCCAACAAAAAATAAATGAGCCATTGTCAGCGATGACTTGAATTTATTTCATACGTTTTAGTACAAGGCTTAAATAAAAGCTTGTCTCTAATTTTTTTTCAATTAGTTATCTTATATTTTGCTTTTTAGTTAGTTCGCCTTAATCTGTTCATTCCTAAAAGAGCATAGTTATTACAAGTTCTCTTCCCTGTAAGTTTTGAGTTGAAAGAAATCATGATCTCCGACCCCAAAAACTCATACACACCAATTTTGAATAGAATCTGACCATAATAAAAAAAAATCGTCGGTTATCCTAAAGTCGCCTTCTTGAATTGAATAGATTTTGACAAAAAAATCATTATCTCTGATCCTAAAACCCCCACATACCAATTTTGAATGAAATATAATCATAATCAGAAACTCGTCCTCCATCTTGGGGCCGCCATCTTGAATTTATGAATTTTGACAAAAAATTTATGATCTCCGACCCCGAAAACCTCCGCATTCCAATTTTGAATCGAATTGGACCATTATTACAAAACTCGTCCTCCATCTTGGAGCCGCCATCTTAAATTTATGAATTTTGACAAAAAATTCATAATTTCCGACCCCACAAACCCGAACATCAATTTTGAATCCAATCGGACCATAATTACAAGTCTCCTCTGCCATCTTGGACCCGTCATTTTGTTGTTTTTCTTTAACAAAAACTCTATAATGCATTGTTATCGGAATTATGAACATCTGCCAAATTTCAAATACATCGACGACTAGAAATTTGTCAAAATTCACTTGCAAGAATGAACCAACAAGTGAAACTAAATAAAAGCTTGTAGAAATATCCGGAAGCAAGAACTCCACCGCTGTCTTCATTCCAAAGATCCGTTTGAACTCACTGGTAGTGTGTCTTATACCAAAAAGGAAATTGTTGGTGGTCATATCAACGAGAAAAATCAGTTGCAAGTTTTATTAATGAATGATGCTACAGAAAAATTCCCACTTAAGCACTAGGGAAATAGCAGTGGAAACGGATATTTCAAACAGTGATGGTCGCTTAATGTTTGGGGAGGATTTTGTGGAAATAATATAACAAAAAAAGGTTTTACGTTGTCTAGAAGCCGAGATAATGTAAAACTTTTATACGCGCTTCAATTTGAAGATTCTATTATATATCAGAAACTCGCCGCGTCAAAAAGGGAGCTCGGGCTGCACTCCCCACCACCTAACAACGGCGCTCTTACGAGAGGACTTCCACTTCAAGGGGACTTCTTACAATTGTACACTTATCAATTAAATCATAAAATTTAGGTCTCCATTGAAAATCTGTCAAAAATTCAACTCTCAATGTTTATAAATAACAAAGATAACATAATAAAACTAGCTCGGCTTCTGGAAAGATTAATTTTTTGTTTGAGAGCGTGTTTTTTAACCATTTTTTCAATGAGCCTAATTATAAGCGTTTATCGTGAAAAATAATAAAGTTTATAAGCAAAAAACACCCATCAGTTGAATGGGCTTTTCAATATTTTTTTTCTAAACAAATAACAGTTTTTCAATTTACCTTAAAGTTCAACCTTTCGAAAATCCATTTCACTTTGTTAAACAGCTCTAGATCCATTATCTTGCCTATGACGATTGTTTGAATAAAGGGTATATTGGATAAAAGAAATGCAATCATTCATAAACTATTGAAGCGATCTAGCTGAAATTGGATACAACTATTGCCCTGCTAACCAAAAATTATAAACTTTTCTAAAATAATCCAAAAAATATGGCTTTTTAGCGTTTCTCGAGAATTTATGCATCGATTTTAACGCATAAATGATCAAATTGAAGATCTTCCTAAAACCTACAACTTTTATGGATACAGCTTTTCTCTAAGACGTAGTAGGAACATTCTACGGTCCCAAAACTGAATTTTCCGACTTTAATCGTTGTTTATAAAAAAAATGGGCAAATCTGGCTGTACGTTTTTGTGTTTATAATGTTCTATCTCCTAAAACCTTCTGATATCTGTAATAAATTGAATAAACTCAATTCATTCACAGACTGGGCTACATGACTACTATGAAAAGAATAGAAATAAAAAACAGCACTTGCTGTAAATCATTTTGAATCGTCGTGCAATTTTGATTTCAAAGAGATTGTTGAGAAAAAGGATTTAAATCAATTTCCATGATGATTGCAACTAAAAAAGTGATTCACAAAACCTGACAAAAATATACACGCACCTTCTAGAAAAGTTCAAAAGAAAAACAGATTTATGAAGAATAATAGATAAATGATTCGTTTTTTTCCCTTGCTTTATCTATGTAGCGCTTGATTTCTGTGGAACATTCATATACCTGATGAATAATGAACAAATTGATACATTACAAAAAGTTCAAAATCGTACTATGAGAGCCATTCTATTATGTAGAAAACGAACATCAATAGCTTACATGTTGGAATCCTTGAATTTATTGAATGTTCGACAGAGAGCTGCTTATAATATGCTCAAGTTTGTGTATAAACTCAAGTCAGGATGATTACCAACCTATCTAACTGAAGAAATAACTTATCTCCAAGAAATACATAATCACAATACCAGATCACATGCTTCCAATGATTTCTATATTAATATTGCTAATGCTGCTACAAAGACAGTGTTCATCAAAGGCTTACAGCTTAACAACTCATTACCAAGAGAATTGAAAGAATACTCGTCATTTAGAGAATTCAAAAGCCAGTGTGTAAAATATATAAAAGGTTTATAACCCATCAATATCTCTTCTTGTATTATTTCGATTTTATACTGCCAATAGGTCATATGCATGTTTCACAAAATCTCTTGAATTTTTGTTTTTACCATCTACTTTGTTACTTAATCACTATAAGTTGTTTCATTAAACCGTATCTTTCAAAAGTTTTAAATATTCCATATTTTAAAATGAGAAAATTGACAAGCAAATTTAAATTAGGTAAAACGCAACGCGATTGGTCGGACCTTATTATGACGTCAAAGTCCATGTCAACAAAATTTATTTCCGTGTTCTTGTCTTGTCGTTGGTCGGTCTATTTAAGTTTTGCAAGTGTTTGGCTATTTTCTTTTCATTATTAAGTTACTGTAAACCTCCCGGAAAATAAATACAATGACTGAAGCCGGATTTGTCAGGGCACAATCCGACAATTTGCCTAGAATAGATGTGTTCATGATGACAAGTTTTTTCGCAAATCATCCCGATTTCGCTTCTGCTGAGATTAGAGGCGTAAAAGCTGCAAGGTAATTGAATAAATGTTTTGTATTAGTGTCTTCAATTTCCGTTTTTCAATATGATTTCTGGTTATTTGCTTACTAAGATTGAGAAAGTGCACATAACCTCAAATGTAGTAAACAATAAAATTCAAGAAAACGTTTATATTTCACTTCTTATTCTAACACGTGATAATATTTGTGTTTCTAGGTCCGAAAGAGATTCTTATGGCGATTCAGCTATTGGATATGTACAAGTTAAAAGGGAAGCAAACATATGTGTAGTGAAAGCTCGTATTACTCCCGAACATAATGTGAAACAGAAGTGTTACTCTGTAACTGATGTATGTGATGAAGCTGAACAAACAATTATCTCTGCTGAATGTGAAGATTGCGCAGCACATTTAGGTAAATATTAGTTATGAGTAAAGTATTATTTAGCCGGCGATAACTTATTGAAAAAAAAATTGTAACTTACGCATTTTTATTTCATGAATACAAGTCTGAAATCAAAACGTGGTCATGTTTTATCTTGAAAATATCATAATTATATTATTGTTTTTAATTTTTTTCAGGTGGATGTAAGCATGCAATAGCTTTTATAGCTTGGCTGCACAGGCGTAGCAAAGACTGTATTGACTGTTATTGGAAGAAGTCCAAATTGTCCACGATAGGCACAACCCTAAAGTATATTAAAGCAAAAGAATTAGGTAGTAGTTCTAAAACCAAACCTGCTCCATCAGCCAATAGTCAAAGCCTTCTGCCAACTCTAATAAACCATAGCAGAAGCATCAGTCACATGGAAAGTCAACTCATGAAATACTACAAGGAACCAAGCAAAATAGAAAAATTATCCATTCATCATTTAATAAATACACTCCCAAATAAACCAGCAAATGCCACCGAGTTCATCAACTATTGCAAGAATACAATGGACACATCATCTTGCAATGAAGCCTATCGAGCTACAATTGATCAGAATGACTGTCCTTTGTGGCTGTATGCTAGGATCACTGCTTCGAAGATGCATGAAGCAGCACATTGCAAAGTTTTCGAAGGCACTTTAACTGAAAGTATAATGGGAGCAATTAAAGTAAAGGATACAGAAGCAATGAAAAGAGGGCGTTTGCTAGAGAAACAAGTATTAAAAGAAGTTGAAAAAAAAATTAAAATAAAAATTAATGAATGTGGTTTAATCTTAAACCCTAATTACCCCGTATATGGCGCATCTCCTGATGGTGAGAGTATTGATTACAGTATTGAAATCAAATGTCCATCATCTGAGAAAGCCATGAGCAGATATGTCTCAAAGGAAAATGTTATATCCTCAAAATATATGGCTCAGGTGCAAATGCAGATGTATTTTTCAAATAAAAAAAGAGGACTTTTCTGTGTTGTACATCATGATTTTGAAAAATCGAAGGAAGTAGACATGTATATTGTAGATTACGATGAGAACTATTGTAAAACTATTTTAGAAAAATGCATTATATTCTGGAGTAATGCTATTTTTCCTATTCTATGTAAGAATATCAAATAAATGGTAGAAAAGAGAAGCAACTTGAAATTTTACTTTTTACAGGTCTAACACGTTATTTCATTGTATTCTAGCTAAAATACTTTATTAGGATTTTATGTGTTTTTCAATAGGCATAAAGTGTCCAACTGTTAGGCAGAGACCTTTCAATTCATTTTCCTGTTTTATTATACATCGTGTCCCAAATAGTATGCAACAAATGGAAAACTTTTTTATTATTGATTTAACAAAAAAACTTGTTAAAGTTTTCAACATACTGAAATAATTCCTTGAAAATATTTCATGTCATCAAATTAACTATTCAGATTTTGAATATCAGAAAGATACTCATGTATTTATTTATGAGTACCTATCTCCCTTATATTCGAAATTTGAATAGTTCACTAGATGAAAATGACATATTTTCAATATATTTTTATGTACTTTGAAAACAAGGGGTAATTTAAAAAAAAAATACATTCATTCCACAAGCCAATAACTTTAGAGGACTTTCTGAGTTTCTTGATAAGCACAAACTTTTATTGACAATATTTTTCAAACCAATTATAAAGTTTTCTTGAAAATCAAGCAAATTTGGACATGTTTATATGTCTAAAATAAGTTAAGGAATTGCATCCTTCAATATTTATTTTACATAGTTATTATTGGAATAGTTGTGTTCAGTTGAGGATATGAAGTATAAGTGACAGTAACATGTTTATTGTGAGTTATCAAAATTGTTCTGAAATATTTGTCAATGACCCAAGTTACTTGTAAGCTATATTCATTGTATTTGGAGTTTGTATATTAAAAACTTAAAATTTAAAAAAAAATTTTTTTATTAAAACATTTTGCATATTGATTATGCCACATGCTATTACTATTACTTCATCTATTATTGGAATTAAGCTGTGATGCACACATGCGTGAGGCAACAATATATGAAATTCTCTTAATCTGTTTATAACACGCTCTACATGAATTCTCAATGCTGCTATTCTTTTAGACTGCTTCACCTAATGCTTAGTACTTGCTGTAGACTTGAAGACTGAAGGAGGCCGTATAAGGGTACATTTTTTCTTTTCTATCAAATGTGACAAGTCTTTAAAGCCTCTGTCTGCCATGACTGCTGTGTTTGGAGGTATACATTCTAGATATCCACAATTTTCTACTATAATTATGTCAGAAGCCCTTCCACCATATCCTTCAGAAATAAAATTGACTAACCCATCTGGAGTACAGGAAATAAGGTACTTCAGAGTGTTACATTTCTTATATTGTGACCATGACAGAGACTGATGAATTGCGTTAGAAGGTTTTTCAATTTCTATTTCCAAGCAATCTATAATTGAAATAACTTTTGAATACCGTGCTCTAAAAGCGATAGGTAAACATTTAACTATGTCAGATGGTTCAGGCCACACAATTAACTCCTTCAATTTTTCTGCTAGAATAATTACTGTTTTTGAAAATATTCTACTTATAGTGCTCTGTGAATAGCCAAAATGTATAGCTAATATGTCAAATGATTCATTTAACTTTATTTTCTTCAAGGATATTAAAATGTCGATAGTGGGAACTGGGATATTTTCACTCAATAATTTTATCAAATGGTAACTGTCTTTAGGCAGTCCTAACATCATTTTAGGCTCTTTTTCAATGGCAGTCAATATTGCACTACGCATTAAATTTTTAAATTGTCTGTCCTCGTTATCTTGAGCCCAACTCGCTTCGGATGAAGTACTTTCTTGTTCATATTCACTAGATATTGATGAAGATTGTGAAGTCAGAGATAAATCATCTGTTGGTTTTATATCTGGGAATAACTTCCTTTTTGTACCGGCAATCGGGGCGGTTTTGATAGGTGAAGTCGGTGTGTTTTTAACTGGTACAAGAAATGGTGATACAGCTACATTTTTTGTTTTAGAACCAACATTGACACCTTTGCTTCTATATTTTATTGCACTTTGTTTTATTGTGTTCACTGGTACGGCTTTGTCACAAGAAATGCTTTCACTTTTTGTTGAGAAAACGTCATGTGAAGATGAACTAGGACCAGCTTCACAATAATTTATTTCTCTGGTGATTGTTGTATCTGCAGGGCCTCCACATAGTTTGGTTTCTGTAATAACTTCTCTGGTAGCAGCTTGTGATAGAGTATCTTGAACCAAACTCAGTCTTTGTCTCTTGAGAGCAGCCTGTCTCACTGGTATTGGCTTATTTTCTTTCTGACACTGAAATTTGTGGGGCAAAACACCTTTCCTTAAACGTAATGTAACAGGAACCCCTTGTTGTTTAGACATTATTTGGTACTGAATTAAGTTTTCTGTATCCTCTTCCAACTGAAAATGAAAGTAGTCAGAACGGTTTTAGATTCGACAAATAGTTTTAGGTTATGACACTTAAATATCAAAACAAAAATACTTACATCAAAGTGATCCTCACAACAGTATAAGCAGCTCGTTGCAGATAGTTTTTGATTCTTAAATTCGTCCCTTTTTATTGCTTTACACCACTTTATTCGAATGTTTGCGTTCCTTGGCACAAGAAAAAATACTTTTTGAGGAGTAGTTTTCGTTGTATTGTTGCACTTTGGAACTATACAGTACCTATAAACTGTTTTTCCACTACTTTCCATCTTTAATTTATCGAAATATTCAAGAAATACAATATAGAATCAACTATGTTTACTTTGGATAACCTTTGTTGACATGTACTTTGACTTCACATAATCCCGCCAAATGGCCGACCGTTTGAACTGCCAATATTTGGAATAAAATTTAAATATTTTTTTCTTTGTCAATTATTGATATTTTTGGCATCTATCCTATTTTTTCAGTATTTGTATGGATGGTACAATCGATTAGAACAATGAAAAAAAAATATGCATTATACCTATTTAACTTGTTCGTGCATTGTATTTTATGTGTTCTGTACTTTATTTATGCTATTTTATTTATACATTTATACTACTATTTTATTTATACTATTTATAATTGAGAGCTGATGCTAATAAAGATTATTATTATAGTATTTCAGGTGGGATGATCAGCTGTTCATTGACTATTGGACTGTCGTATTTCGTTTTATTTTAACGTGCCTGTATTTGTTTGATTACATTTTTGAAATTTTTAATGTGTAGTTTGTGCCAATGTGTTTTTTATCGAAAGGAGTTTATATCGATTACTCAACAGTTTTCTGGAGTTGGATTCATGAGCAGGAAAAACTAAGTTTTAAAGGTCGATCATGAATAATAATAATAATAATAAATCGACTTTATTTAACAAATGTACATGCATTTGCCCTGAAAAGGCGAAGATTAGCTAATAACTACTCTTGAACTCTTAATGTGTTCCCTGTTTTCACCTGTTTTCACCTATACGTGAATATTGTCATTTCAGCTTTGAAAAACAAATCAATTATTCCGAAACGTCAGCGATAAAAAATTATTTGTTCCCCTGGTCCCAATTCTTGTTAAATCAAACAATATTGAATTCATGGGGCGATGAATCATTTATCAATTCAGAATAGTACAGCATTATCACTTATGCTCAATTCGAACTTTCAAATTTTTATTATTGTTGGAACTTTATAAACATCGAAACGAACGAACGACATGGGATACGCCGTATTTGTTTTTTTGTGAAATCAAATTAATATTCCACAAGTTCTCAACTTCATAATAAAAAATGAAAATAAAAAAAATCTTAAAAACGAATTCTTTATTCAAATGCACCAAAAATGAAAAATAATTCATTTAGATGTTACAGATTCAAAAACTTCTGCCGCAATATTTTCAGATTGAATACAAAAAATTTCTAAGCTTCTGAATCTGTAACTTACAGGATAACCAACGTCACCCATTTAAAGATATTAGTTTTTGAATCTGTTACACTATAACCTACGTTACCCATCTAAAGAAATTATGTTTCTATCTGTCCTTCTGAATTAAAGCTTGATTCAAAAATGCTTTTCAATTCATGTTTCTGTGATTCCTTTTGTCATTCATTTAAAATCCGCCACTCCAAATTCCCAAGCCACCAATTTTAAATATATTCGTAAAACAAAACTCGTTCACTTCAATGGATTCTTCAATTTTGACTCCAAAAAGCCGTTAATAACAATATTATTCAATATTGGATTAGATTACAAAAATTGTCCGTCATCTTAAATTATCTAAATCTGCGGAAAAAAACTCCCACCCGAAAAACCCATACATACAATTGTATTCAAAATCACAAATTTGTTGTAGTATTCTTAGCCTCTGACCCCAAAATCCCCTTGACCCCAATTTTGCTAGATTCACAATCTGAACAACAAACCTTGTCCACCATCTTGAATTTTTGAATGGCGAAAAAAGTTATTAATCTTTCATACTTTGAATAAAATCATATCATAAATCAAAAAATCGTTCTCCACACTTGAGCAGTCATCATGAATTCTTGAATTTGGACAAAAAATATGACATCCGACGCCAAAAACCTTCACATACATATTTTGATTAGAACCGAACCATAAATCACAGAACTTGCCGGTTGCCATCTTGTTTTCCATATCGAAATGCATTTTCACCAGACTTATACACGTGTGGGAAATTTCAATGCCCTAGCTTAATTAGAACAAGACGAAATTTTGTTTGCGATATTTTACCTGAACATACTAACTAACACTACTAACAGAGATCCTAATGGTGAAGTTGAATCAAAACTTCTATCAAATGAAAAATTCTCCCAATCAAACGATATTACCAAATATAAGTAAAAAAAAGATGAATTACGATTCTCAGTTAAAACGTTGATACAAACTTAAAAAATAATCGATATAAAATATCCTTCCTTAACTTTTGCAATTTTTCTTGCTAGGTTAACCATTAATTTTGAACGATTCATCATGTAACATCACTCCGTTTCCAGATCGGGCGTCGAATGAATGAAGACGTTCAAATTTGAAGACGGGAGATGCACGTAATGAAAATATGTCATGCGCAATGTTGCCACTAATTTAGTATGAATAATCGTCGAAGAAAATGGCCGGGCCTCGTATATCTGACAGAACACAATCAACATATACCCAACGTGTTATGCGCGACCTGTCGGCAAGCACCAAGAACTACGCTGTGTATGATTTGTGGTATACGGCCGACCGAAAATTTGTCATATGACGCCATGAACTACGTATAGACCAGAAAATGATTTACACACGCTAATAATTACGAAGCCCAATGCCGGGCTTCGTATGTCGGGGGTGGGCTTGGTATCTTATTCACAATATATCGTTTTGGGCTTCTTATTGACGGATAACATGTGTATATATATATATATATATATATATATATATATATATTATATATATATATATATATCATAGGGGTATTTTCTTGGGGATTGGTTCTGTATAAATAAAAAATAAAACCCAGTATAGAATCTGTGTTTTTTAATTTTTTGCGACGACGTTTCTCCTGGAAGCCTCCAGGCTTTTTCAAGTCTTTTTATAACACAGATTCCAACAGGTAGAAAATAAATTGACCAAATAGGCCATCATGATTGGAACGTTTCATTTTGCACATTTTTGTGATATTCTTTGAGTATTCACTTGTAGTTTGGTATTTCTTTTTAACAATGACCATGCGCCGCTTGGATTTAGGAAAATTTTCCTATATCCTATGAAAAGGGAAACATTCTCAATTGAAAATTGAATAGATTTTTTTTTCTGAAAATTGAAAAATCTACGACAATAATGAACATATTTTTTGTAATATCTAACAGAAAACAACTACTTCTTCGGCTAAAGCCACGCTGGATATTGAGCTACATCTGATAGATATTGTGAAAGGACCCTAACTCATAGTTTTATTAAATTAAATCTGAAAGCACAGACGATTATACCATAAGCTGAACTCTTATAAGCTCAAATATTGTCTTATGAAAAATGTAAAGATTTGTATCGTTGAATTTGTTTTCCAACAAGTTGAGATTGTAACTCTTGGTTTCAATCAATCAAATCAATCAATCAATCAATCAATCAAAAATATGCTTTATTGTCTAAGAAAATATTCTTATTGACAAAGCGTAATTATATTAATATAAACTAGGAACATGATCAAAATGTAAGTAGTTGGATATTTAAGTTCTAGAGATATAAAATTTGTTTAAAATAGAAAATTATTACATATAAAAGAAGATATAACACACAGTATGTAATTACAAACACATTATAGTAAAAAAGACTAAAAATAAAGAAACATTTTAAACGAGTGTGAAATATTTCACAATTTGTCACTATAATATTCTTGCAGGGAATAATGAGCTTTTGTATACAGTATATCTTCAACTGCCTTCCGGAATTTAGGTAAGTCAGACATTTGTTTCAGATTAATTGGCAAATGATTGAACATTTTTTTACTTTCAAACATCAGTGAATTTTTTGTTAAGGAAGATTTTGGAATTGGCAGAGTTGTGTCATTATTCTGTCTGGTTTCGTGTACTCTAAGACTTGTTTAGATGTTTCTTTTTCATCAAACATACAGTTTCAAGTATGAAGATGCTACATAAAGTTAAGATTTTGTGAGACTCAAATAGAGGTATTGCTCTTTTTTGCATTACAAAAACAAAATTGAACAGTTGTTGGCTGCAGAAAGGAATGCCATATCGCAAATGAGACTCAATTAATAGGAAATAGGATGATCTAGCAATCAAAAATCAACCGCTAGATATTGTTTTGTTCAAGGACGTTATATGATTATCAAATTTCAATTTATCATCTAGGGTTATACCCAAGAACTTAGTATATGAGTTATTAACAATTGTTCGGTTCTCTAAATACAAACTATCATAGTTGAATTTGAATGTTAGAATATTAGTTTTATTTAGATTGAAACACAGAAGATTGGCATCGCACCAATTTTTTACCTTTTCTAGATTGTGTTTTTCAAGCGCTTCTATGTCATTTCGGTCATAACAAGGTTGTATCATCAGCAAACATTGTAAATTTCCCTGAGATATCGATACTTGCCAAGTCATTCAAATACAATAGAAAGAGAATAGGGCCGAGCACTGATCCTTGAGGTATACCACAATGGATCTTTGATTCTTCTGATGTCATATTTTGTATTCTGACCATTTGACTCCTGTCTGAGAGATCTGATTCTATCCAGTTGTGAACAGTACCTCTGATCCCATAAACGTACAATTTTTGAAGCAGTATTTTGTGATTTACACAAGCAAAAACTTTTGAGGAAATCACAAAATACTGCACCAACAGCATCCCCAGCGTTCAGTTTCAGGTAGATAGAGTCCAGAACATTAAACACTGCATCGTTAGTATTAGTTGCTGACTGAAATCCGAATTGTTCACTAGATAATATGTTATTACTTCCTAGGTATTGTAACAGTATTTTGATATGATAGACAAAAGGGAAATCGGTCGATAACATGAAGGATCATCCACATTACCACTCTTAAAAAAAGGTATGACAATTGCCGTTTTCAAACAGGAGGGAAATATACCTGTCCTGAAAGAGAGATTCTGCTAAAATACATAGTGCAGAATATGATAGATTTTCTAGTATATTCATAGAAATTTCATCGACTCCCATAGATTATATATTTTTGATTTCTTTAAATATGTCTCAATTCTTGTAGGTTTGTTCTTCTAAATGAAATTGTTCTGTGATGCGTACGTGTTCAAGGTAAGCTACAGGATTGAAGTACGGGATTAAGTGAGATGTTAATTTTTTAGCTATGAAGCAATAGAATTCATTTGAGAATGCCTGGACTAATATTTGTTTGAACTGGCAGGGTGTTGGTTTTTCCTCGTAGGCTGTTTACTATAGACCAGTTTTCTTTTGTTTTATTGTTGGCATTATTTATTCTGTTTTTGTAGTATTGTTCCGTTGCATATAATATATGTATCAACTTACACTTCTTCTTTTATTTCTCTTCAGCTGAACAGAACTTTGTATCCTAAAGAACACAAAAAAAAATATATACACAACGTATATAATACACAAGAGCCAGCAAACTTCCCATTGAATGCTGATCTTTTCAAAATGAAATGAAAAACATCAAGGAAATAGCAATAATCAATGGATATACACCAGACATTATTGATAATCTCCTGAGAAAGACGCTTTTCTCACGTTTAGAGAATTAAACCACAAGTCTGAGAAAAACGACAGAAGCAAAATATTTTCGTGAGAATTCCTCTCAATCCAAAACTCACAAGGTCTCAACACTATATTCCGGGATGTAAATCTCCAAGCAGTTTATAGCAATATAAATAACTAGCAAATATTATTAGGAAACCTGAAGGATAAAACTGACATGCTGGATAAGTCGGGAGTTTATGAAATTAGTTGTCAAAATTGTGAGGAAGTCTATTACGGTCAGACAAAACGTTCAATTTCTAAAAGGTTCCACGAATATTTGGCCCATGCTACCTACCAAAGGAAGAATAAGTCAAGTGTAGCGGACCATATGATATATAGTCAAGAAATTAATACTCATAATTTGAAAATGATCCACAACTTAGTTATCGAACTGCTCATATAGGTGTGAAGAGAGTAAGTGTGGTGAAGGGGTTACTTACAACTTTTGATTTAAATCAAATCAAATCAAACTATACTTTATTGTCTAAGATAGTTTCTTGTTGACAAAGCTTTGTGTGGCAACACAGCGTCTAGCCAATAACTAATTGCAAAAATTTTTATTTACTCACCTAATGTTAAGGGTAACGATTTTATCGGTTCAGCTTTAGTATTGTTACGAAACTGGGGTTCGTCTTTACTTTTTTTTTTTAGGGGGGGGGGGTGCTTGGTGTCCATTGCAAAACAACAGGGTCGGACTCCTACCGACTAAAATCACCCCATGCCCTCTCTTATATCCGGAACTGTCCAATGGGACATTGCATGGGGTATAAGTGGCATTTCACAAGGGTTCGTCTGTACTGAAAATAGTCGACTAAATATTGTTCGTTATTTACACTTGACAATTACAACACAATAATGTACTCTGACAACTGAATAAATACTGGGCTTGACACTGCCCTAATAAAATATTTCTTTACAACTGTTTTTGTACTCTGACTAATAAAAACAAATAACTTGGAATTTTCACGTGACACTAGATGGCTTATTGCATTCGGCAGTGGTGTAGTGTATTCGGGTTAGTAACAGTATGTTTTACCCATTCAAATTGTTATTGACTTCAATTACACTTTGTCAAATGCTTTTGATATACTTTGGGCATTTTTCCTCCCAAATCTTCCACTCTCGTCACAAACTTTTCACTTTTCCTCCAAACATATACTATGTGACCAATTAGATTTAAGATATTGGGAAAATGTGGATTATGCTACAAACCTTCGTCTGGCAATGTTCTAACATTTCATGTATATCTCTGAGTCTTTCTTCACTCTGATATTGCACTTTTTCCTCCATATCTGCCATGGCTTGTTTCAGATTCTCCACTTCATTTTGATGAAGTTCTGTTAGGTCATTTATTTGCTCCTCCAGTCTTTCAGTTCTGAACCTTTCTTCCTAGAAAAGAAAATACAAATCACCACAAGAATACTTTTTGATAAGGTTGTGCATGGAAAAGTAACCACATTTGTTTATTTGTTTTAATTGAACTTTTCAGCATATATGGCGGATTTTATATAAATTTAAATTTGCCCTGAACAAATGAGTATTATATTCTCACCTGTAACGAAGTAGTCAATTCATGAATCTCTGTCTGAAGAGATTTCATTATATCGAAGTTTTCCCTTAAATTATCTACTTGATCCTGCATTTGCCTAATTTTCTTATTCACATCCAAGAATTTGTCATGTTGACAAGTTTCTTGTGTTCTTTCATATCTGTAAACAATGAAAGTAAAATGTCAATTTTCAATATATAGTCGTTAATTTTTCAAAAATATTTCACCAGGAAAGTTGACTCTATTGATTTTTTGCACCTAAAACTATATTTATTATACTTAAAAAAAAACATAAAATAGAGTTTGGCATGAGACAAATAACATATTGGGGAGAACTTCGAAATGCCTTCCTCTCAAGGGGTGAATTAAACATATGTCAATTATAATCTATGGTGTTAATTCACTTGATTGCGAAGAAGCAAAGTTGTTTCTGAGAAAACAAGGCGTGGGAATTCAACAACTGTTTCGTAGGAAGTTAATTAACTTTTTTAAATCTGTTGTTGACATTGAAATCAACTATGATAAGAAAAAAATTGCCAAGATTGGCTTTTATGAAGAGTTTTCATGAATTATCAGAGTGGGATTGATCAAAAACACAATATCCATTCAAATAGGTAATGCTAAATTTATTTTACTGACATTCAATGAGTGAAGTGAGTGTTCAGAGGTTGATTTGCTTCGCCCATTTCGAACTTTGGATGAGCTTGGATCAATACTCCTATGCTAGTTTTGTTGTGAATGAGATTGTCATTATGTTGAATAATAGATTCAACAAATGAGGTGCAACCAAGGTTATCCTGGCTAGCATTATCTTCGGAAGGAAACTTCGATTGCCCTGCATCTTATTGTTCGGATCACCAAGCACCCAAGAGTTAGAAATACACGACTATGCAGATAATCTGGGAGACACCCTGTCGAAAATTCCTCGAAATAGCTCGGAAGAGGTTGATACTGACAAGTGACCTGAAAAAATGTGTACTTCGAAACTAATACTGTTTTGGGAGGGACCGAACGAGGTAAAGAAGATGATCAACGACATGGTTTACAGAATCCAAGTAGCCCTAGGACAATTGATAACCTAAGTTCAATGACCTTCATTATTGATAACCTCCATTTTGGAATAGCAGGATTGTCCATTATTGTCAGTAGATATTTTCCCTCTACCACCTTGTACCAATCATAGTAATAAACACATTTCTGTTTCTAACTGAAGTGATGTATATTTTTATATAATTGTATTCTATCGAAGATTGTGAAATCTGGAAATGAAACATATTTGAAATCTAATTTCTTTTGGATGTATGTATCAGAATATTTATGTACAAGAATGTTTATGTGCGTGCGTGTGTTTTAAGATGCAGTATTGGCCTATTTTTGTACATTGACTTCACTTGTAGGATTGAGAAGAGGTTGCCTGGAAAGATTTTGCACATTTATTTATTTATTTATTTAGTAACAGCAATATATTTTACATAACTTATTGATAATATCTCTCAACAACAACATATATATTGATATAAACTAAATAAATTATATTCGGTGCACGATGGTATTCTGAATACTGTGTGTGCACCCACTTACATTATCACATTCAATTTTATTTTAGAGTACAACATTTAGCAATTTACTTAACTAAATTAATACTTTAGGAAAATTCCTAAGATATAAAAAAAAAAATATTCTGAGGTAACAATCACAAAAACATGTTTTTATTTCCTCCATCAAAGCATGAAGGTTACTGATGGAATCTTAACAGCAGCAATGGTTATTTAAGTAGAAGATAAACTTTTATAATGAAATAAATAAAGTACTGTGACAAGTTTTATATCTGTCTTAAACATATCATATGTACATAACTACCAAAACAATAATCTACTATCTAGATATGAAAATATAAATTCTGCTTTCCAACACTCCCACTAGAATTCATATTTTCCGGTCTTCAAATCTTAGTCCCATTTTTTCGTTTTGTTTTGAAGACCCATTTGGTTCCTATGACCTTCCTGTTCTGAGGTAAATCTGATAATACCCACGTATTATTTTCTTCCAGTTGCCCCATTTCTATTTTCATTGCCTCTATCCAGAAATCTTTGTCATCCCTGTCCATAATTTCATCAATTGATGAAGGATCACCCTTTTCATGATGTTCCGCTTGATAGCACACAAAATTATCAAATTTTCTGGGTTGTGCTGTAGATCGACTTGAACGACGAAGTTCCGAAGGTTTTTCTTCATTATTCACTTGAATGTCACTTTGTGTAGAATTGCAATTCATCGGTTCGGATTCCTCGAAATGTGTTTCTTGAATTATATCTCCCTCTGTTTCGTTATTTTCATTCGTGAAAATTGATGAAAATTCAGACGAAATTAACATAGGAACTGATTTTTCCTCTGACGTTTGGTTATCAAATTTATTTTCAAAAAAATCACATCTCTCGATATCATTATTTGTTTAGTCTTCAAGTTGTATAAACGGTAACCTTTTATATTATCGGCATACCCCACGAAAATACATTCTTCACTTTTCGGATCCCATTTCCGTCTTTTTGTTTTGGGATATGAGCCATAGCTTTACATCCAAAAATGCGAAGATGGTTCAGATTTGGTTTCTTTCTGGACCAAATTTCTTCAGAAGTGATGTTTCGGAGTATTTTTGTAGGAGATCTGTTGATCAAATATACAGAGGTTGAAACTGCCTCGCCCAAAATTCTTTTTCCATTCCTGAATCGGCTAGCATACACCTTGATTTTTCAACTATAGTTCTGTTGAATCTTTCGGCTATTCCATTTTGCTCTGGCGTATAAGTGACAGTTGTTTGGTGTTTTATACCAGATTTTCGGCGGAAATTTGCAAAAGATCGATTTTTGTACTCAGTCCCATTATCAGTGCGAATCATCTTGATTTTCTTTCCACTTTCATTTTCTGCATAGCGTTTAAAATGTTCGAAGATTCCAGCACTTGGTCTTTTGTTGCAAGAAAATAGACAAACACCTTACGGGAGAAGTCATCGATGAATGTTAAGAAATATCTTGATCCGCCAATTGATTTAACTTCCATGGGACCACATAAGTCAGAATGTACAAGCTCTAAAATTTCTGATGCTCTGTTCCCAGAATATTCAAAAGGAAGCCGGTGTTGCTTACCTTTTAAACAAGAAAAGCATGTTTCATTGCTTGTATTTTCGAAATTTACACCATGTACAATACCGTTTTTAAGTAAAATCATACTGTCACTATTTAAATGTCCTAATCGTCTATGCCACGTAGTTCTGTCTATCACATTTCGCGAAGATGTAACAAGTGCAGTGTCTATCGGTGCACAATCAAGTTCATACATATTATTGCTCATAGTTCGGTTGCAACCAAAAATCCGTTTAGGTCAAAATTTCACAACCTTTCGCGTCAAAATACACTTTATGTCCGTTTTAGTGATTTGACTAACACTCAATAAGTTTGTAGCAATGTCTGAGTACAACAAAACATCTTTCACAACCACTGTGTCTCTAGAACCATTTGCATTCACTTCTAATGTTATTATTCCTGTCTTCAGTACAGGTATCCGTGCTTCATTGGCAATAACAATTTCGGATTTATTAAAAATTGATTTTTCTAACCAATCTTCTCTTCTGGTCATGTGCTGTGGCCCTGAATCAATGTACCATTTTTCATTATCAACATTGTTTCCCAAATGTCGAGAATGGAATGATTTCGGTACACCTGATTGACATCTCACTTTTGAACCATCACATTCATAGGACTTATGACCATATTTATTACATTTATAGCATCTCGGCCCTTTTGATTTGTATTTGTGGTTAAAATGCTTTTTTCTATATTTCTCACTATTACTGATGAATGCACCATCATGATGGGATGCTTTTCCAACAACGTTCGACTTGATATCTTGTAAAAGTTTCGTCTTGATCGAATCACCTGTTATGCTTGTGCCTGAACTTTCAATCCCCATAATCATTGGTCTGTATTCATCTGTGAGGCCAGCAAGCAAAAGAGTTCCAACCCAACTCGAAATCCAATAGCATTCAGTTTGTGAGCTGTTGAAATGATCGTATTGACATATTGTTCAACAGTGTCCGCATTTTCAAGTTGGGTTGTGATCAATGTTCGGAGAAGACCTACTCTTCTGGTTAAACCTGAATCTTCAAAAGCTTTGTTTAACTTCTCCCACGCCTCTTTTGCAGTTGTGGTTTCTTGAATATGAACGAAAATGATTGGATCCACGGACAGAATTATTTTCGATCGTGCTTTCGTCACTTTCTTGGTATCGTTTTCTGTACCAAGAACACATTCCCACATATCCTCGTGTTCGAGATAAGACTGCATGGCAAATTTCCATGTTGAGAAGTTCTCACGACCTTTCAACTTCTCGATTTGAAAATTTGAACTTGAACATGTCATTTTCTCTGGAAAGTTTCTTCTCGGCAAAATAATTTCAGCACTCTGCTGGGCCCATAACCTGATGGAATCTTAACAGCAGCAATGGTTATTTAAGTAGAAGATAAACTTTTATAATGAAATAAATAAAGTACTGTGACAAGTTTTATATCTGTCTTAAACATATCATATGTACATAACTACCAAAACAATAATCTACTATCTAGATATGAAAATATAAATTCTGCTTTCCAACAGTTACAGTGTACTTAGTCTCAATTATCCATTGTACAATTTTCTTTTTTACTTTATGGTATGGTCTATTTCTTATAGCATGGGGTAGACTATTGTAAATCTTTGGACCTATGTAATAAATATGCTGTTGACATAATGTATGTTTAGGATTGCACAGAAAGAGATTATTATTAGCTGCATTTCTTGTATTTACACCATGCTTTAAATCCTCCCTGTAGTATGTGTTTTTAGCATGAATCTAATAACTGATTTTACATACAATTGATCAGGACATAACAGTTTGCTATCTGTATATACAGATTCTGTAGGATATCTTTTCTTCTTAAAGAGCATTATCTTTATAACCCACTTTTGCGCATTTATGAGCTTAGACATAATTGTTGTTCCTGTACTCCCCCACACTACAATACCATAATTTATTATTGACTCTATTAGTGAAAAATGAAAACGATAAAATGTTTCTTAACTCATAGAATTTATAAATAAGTTTTCTAATTTTACCAGTTACATATTGAATATGTTCCTTCCAACTAAGGTTTTCATCTATGATTACCCCCAGGTATTTTATCGAGGATTTTCTCTCAATCCCATTATCACATTTACATCGTAATTCTAGATCACATTGAGAATTATGCATTTTTAGATTATAAAAATTCGGCTTTACTCGAGAGGAAAGTGAAACATTTAAAAACTTCGTTTTTTCTATATTAAGAGAAAGTAGTGGTTAGAGATCATCTTCCTAGATCTTCTACTGAAATCGTCAATTCGACGATGATGTTGGGTGAATAGGTATCGGGTCTCTACGGCCATTGATAAGTACATTCGATTTTCGATTTCATTCCAACATTCACATTAAATTATGGAAGTAAAGTGTTCGCGAGTGTGTGTCGATTCCTATAGCCTCGATAGCTCAGTGGTAAGAGTGTATGTCCGGAAAACATAAGGTTGTGGGTTCGAGTCCCACTTGAGGATGCTTTTTTTCTTTAATTTAATAATCTGTCCATTATTCCACAAATTCCTTCTTCATATAATACTAAGTTATAATTTGAATAAACCTTTATATGTACAGCCACTTTCATAGGGCAAAAATTCAAAACATTAAAGCTGACGAATGTCTCGTTCATGGTCGACACGATTAAAAATCGATATATGAACAAAATATCAGATGTATTTCGTCATTTTTACTCCAATTCGACTAGAAGCATTATCCATCTTCCAATGAAGGTTCGCAATAATTGTATAAATAGTGATTTAATCCTCATTTTTGTTCTCCCTAAAAACCTTCAATTTATTATTGAAAAAAATATTCAACTTCAAAAAAGTTATCATAAACGGAGACTTTAATGTACACTTTAATAATAAAAAAAACCACAAGACTAAAACATTTACATCATTGATAAATTCTTTCAACTTTCAAGAAAAAATCAACAAAAAACGAGAAATGAAAATACCCTTGATAATTTTCTCTTGAATTTTGAGACGGATGCACCTCACGAGAGTGTGGGATCCGGACCTATCCGACCATAACATTGTTAATATGAAATTAATGCCAAGCAGTGAAAATGGATGTGATAACAACAAAATATATTACAGATCCTAAAAAAATGAAAAAAATAAATTTTATTTTTTCCAAAAATTAGAGATGCAAAATTGGGATTTTGTTGATTGTAAGAAATTGAGCATAAACGAAAATGTTTTAAAATTTATTGACATACTCAAGTCATGTGTGGAAAACTGTTTTCCTCTCAAACAAAAAAATAATAATAACAAACAAAGCAGTAACAAATCCTGGTATACAAAAAATGAGCTCCAAATCATGAAAAATCAATTACAGCTCGTATCAGAATTATGGCAAATCTCTAATGATATGCATATAATTTTTTTTAAAAGGAATATCAAAAACTATATAGACAAAAACTGAAAATTACAAAAAGATAGTTTAATAACAGGAAAATAAAGAATTCAAATAATATTAACAAAACATGTTGGGAAATAATAAAGGAAGAGAGGGGTAAACAAAAAAATACCCAGAAATTAAATTTAACGAAAACGACTTCTTTATCAACAAAGCATACGATATATATCACAGTATCATTCACTTTCATTATGTATGTCCCATATCTCTTATGGTCTAGTACTTTGGGGGCACTCGCCTCATGCAAAAAGAGTGTTTGGACTGCAAAGAAGTCTTCAAACTGGGTTAACAAGAAGACGTTAAAACAACATTTATTAATAATAAAATGTTTACACTACCTTCTCTTTTAGTCTATTCCTGCATAAATTATGTAAAAAAAAGATCCTCACTTATATCTAAATCAAAACGATTTTCATTTACATCCAGACAATCACAACAAATTAAAATTAAATTCACAAGACTAAATCACTGCTGTTCGAAAAATTATTATGGTACTATTTTATTTAATAAACTACCAGAAGATATAAAAAACTTAAATACAGCTTCGTTTACAAATTACATGAGGAATATCTGCTTGGAAAACGCTTTTTATAGTATCGACGAATTCTTATCATTTGACTTCAACACCAACTAATATATTTCAAAGTTACAATCTACGTAAACACAAAAAAAATACAAAAAAAAATTATAGTTATTTATATTCTAGTAAAACGGTGATATTAATTTTGTAATTGTTCATTTCTCATTTGTTTATTTAGTGTTTTTATGGTATTTATATATTCTTGACAAAACCTTATAATACTATTGTATTTTTTATGGTGAATAAAGGATATTCTATTCTATCCTCACTTTAAAAGGTGAAAATGGTGGGGAAATTATGAGTTGGTGGGCAGCTGAGATATGTGGTATCTCATTGGTTTATTTTTATTAATTATTCAGTTCATTAAGCAGCATAAAAATTCGTTCGTAACATTGAACTACTTTTAAAAAAATATTGAAAAACCATAGAACTGTCCACTTTAGGTAAATTGTCTATTGATCTTCAACAAATCCTTCTTCCATATTGAGAAAAAGCAATTTTTAACTGTTTTACAACACTGTTTAATTTTTTATTGGCTTATTTGCCACAATAAATGTTAAAAAATCATCAGAAAGCGAAACGAGCAGAGATCAAGTCAGCTGCAAAGTTACATTAGCAGACAAGCATAACCTCACTAACTGCATATATTTGATTGAATTGAAAACCATTATGATGTATATGAATATGGCTGTAGTATCAAATACGTTTTATTGTCATATTATCACCTGTTCATCAAACTCATAATATTTCTTCTCTACAACTCCGCCATTGTACATTTGACCTGTAAAGAGTTGTGATCTACAACTACATTAATTTTATTAACTTCTTTTGGCCCCAGCAATCTACTGAAAATATTAATCCCGATCTAAGTATAGCCATAATAATAATAACTTTATTGTCCCAAGAAACATTACATGTTTATGGTTAGGGACTAAACTAGATAAAAAAAAATACATATACAACATGGAAGTAGTCAAAAACGAATAGTTCAAGAAAGTATATATACTAAGGTGTAACCAAATAAACATTTTTAATTATTTTGATTTGTAAATAAAAAAAAAACATATTTATAAATTTTTATCCAGTTGATTGAAGTGTATATTTCATTTCGATTTTGAATTTCGCCATTATTTTAATTTTTTTTATGTTGTTAGGAATTGAATTATAAATGATTATTCCATTATGGTAAATACATTTCTTTCCAATTTCGGATTTAACATTACTAATGGATAAAAAATTTGTTTGCCTAGTGGCATGATTATGAATTTTGTCCATTTCAGTGAAACTTATATTAGATGTTTTTTTTATTTTATTTTTGACAAAATGAATGAAACAACATATTTTGAGTTTATAAAGAGAATTTATTTTGTAATGATTTTAATGGTTTTAAAATTGAATTATTCGCAGTTCCCCATATAGAAATGAGATACTGCAAGTGTGAATAAATTAAACTAAAATAAATGTTTTTTAAAAATTTTAGTGGTATATAATTTCTTATTCTGTAAAGAATGCCTATAAGAGGTGATATTTTCTTCCGAATTTTTTCGATATGCTTATTCCATGATAATTTTTCATCGATATGAAGTCCTAAAAATTTTGTTATTTAATTTTGGTGGGAGTGTCAATTGTTCTTTTAGAAATATTCATGTAGGAAGATTTATCGAAATTAATGGTCAATTTATGTTGCTGTAGCCAAATGATTTTTTTTTTATATCATTCATGTAGTTTTGTATTTTTTTATAATCGTCCGAAAAGTACATAATTGTAGTGTCATCAGCAAATAATTTCATACTTCCTTCTAATTTTAATTTTGAAAGATTGTTTATATATAACTAATATATTTCGAAGTTACAATCTACGTAGACACAAAAAAATAAATTATAGTTATGTATATTCTAGTGAAACAGTGATATTTATATTGTAATTGTTCACCTCTCATTTGTTTATTTAGTTATTTATTTAGTGTTTTTATTTATATACTCTTGACAAAACCTTATAATACTATTGTATTTCTTATGGTGAATAAAGGATATTCTATTCTATTCTATTCTATATTAAGAATAGTACAGGACCAAGAATGGAACCTTGTGGTACTCCACACTTTATATTTTTTAAAGAACTCTCATTATTTCCCATTTGAACATACTGTTTTCTATTATACAAATAATATTTGAACCAATGGAAGGTTTCCTCTGATTCCAATGTTAAATTTTTTTTTTAGTAGAATTTCATGATCAACAGTATCAAAGGCTTTACACAAGTCCAAGGATAACTACATTTTTTATTATTATCAATTTGAATTTGAATTTCGGTAATAACATCCATCGTTGCCACCTCTGTGTCCCTGGATTTGCGAAAACCATATTGACCTTCGTATAGTAGATTATTATTTTCAAGATAATCAAAAAGTCTTACATGCATCAGTCTTTCTAAAATTTTCGAAAAAATTGGAAGAATAGAAATTGGCCTATAATTATTTGAATCATTTATTTTACCACTTTTGTAAATTGGTGACACCTTCGCAATTTTCATATCATTTGGTACTATACCTTTTTCAAATGATTTTGAGATGATGAAGAATAAAATTGGTGATATTTCGAATTTGACTGCTTTAACAATTCTTACACTAATTTTATCATAACCAATTTTTAAATTTTTTTCAGATATACTGATAGGTTTCAGGAACATGGATGAAACACTTGATATATCTCAGCTGATGGAACAGATTCCAAATTCGACAAATTTTACGATACATTGATGCACTATTTTAACGTAAACTGTCCGATCAAAAACGAAAAAGTTCGAAACAAAACTAACAAACTATGGGTCACTAACGAGGTGAAAGAATCATCAGAAAACCTAAAAAAATTATATGTGTTAAAAAAATCCTACCACCGTAAAAATTTCAATAAAATAAATAACTCCACAAACAAAAATAAAACAACATGGCAAGTTATAAATGAACTAAATGGTAAAACAAAAACTATGACACACCTGAAAATAAAAGACGGCAATGAAATACTAGATGAACCCTCAAAAATAGCAAATAAGTTCAATGACTTTTTTATAAAAATCCCAAAAGACACCATAAACAACATATATAATCCAGATATTGTTATTCAATACCCTAATAATTACTTTCAAACTAATAGCATGTTTATTGCCCATGTAACGGAAAATGATGTTCTTGAAATCATTAAAAACAAAATAAAAAATAAACCATCCTATGGCTTTGATGGAATCTCTGGAACTGTCATCAAAAAGATAGGACCCACATACTTGCACCTTTAATGCATATTATAAATTCATCTTTTACAGAAGGGAAATTTCCCTCTAAGTTGAAAACCTCCATAATTACTCCTATTTTGAAGAAAGGATGCTCAGAAAACATCGAAAACTATAGACCACTATCAGTACCCTCGGTTTTATCAAAAATTATTGAATATGCCATGATTGATCAGCTTACGAACTTTTTAAACAAGTACCAAATAATTAGTGATAATCAACATGGCTTTCGCACGAAACACTCTACAATGTCCAATAACATCGTTCTATGAAGAAATTATTGAAGCCATTGAAAACGGTGAGAGCCCGACGGGAATCTTTTGTGACTTCAGTCGTGCTTTTGACTGCGTTCACCATGGCACACTACTAAATATGTTATACAGATACGGAATCAGAGGTAATATTTATGACTGGTTTAACTCGTACTTAAAAGATAGAGGTCAACGAGTAAAAATATCCGAATCTGGAAAATCTGTTTTTTCATCAATGGACATTAATGCACTAGGGGTTCCACAAGGATCTATATTGGGCCCTGTACTGTTTATCTTATATATAAATGACTTGCCCTTGATTTTATCAGATACTTTTACCACTTTATATGCAGATGACTCCACTTTACTAATTAAAGATAAAAATTTTGACTCATTACAAACAAAAATTACGAGCTCAGTCAACAAATTATCTGCTTGGTCCTCTGACAGATCGTTGTTACTTAACTCTGGTAAAACCAACTATACAACATTTCATGCTCATCAAAACTCAAACATACCGACACTAAACGTCAAATTAAATAATACTACCATTGATTTAATAACAGATGTAAAATTTCTAGGAGTATTCTTTGATTCCACCCTGTCTTTTAGAACTCACTGTAATAAACTATGTAAAGTTCTGAATTCTAAATGTTATCAATTGAGAAACCTAAAAAGTGCATTAAGTTTGGACCATCTCCTAAAATTCTACCACGCTGAAATTCACTCCAGAATTTCTTATGGAATTATTCTATGGGGAAACACTCCAGCTGCACATAGTGTCTTCCTATGTCAAAAGCGTATCTTAAGATGTCTCGTAGGCTGTCCACCTGACCACTCATGTCGAAACATTTTTAAAGAACATAAAATATTAACAGTCAGTAGCATATTAATTCTTGAACTGTTGACATATGTACATTGTAATCAAAATACCTACAAAAGGAACTGTGACAAGCATACTCACGATACTAGGAAAAAAGAGAACTTTCAGGTACCTTTCAGGCACCTGGAACTATCCAAAAAATCACCGAATACTTTTGGTTTGTACTTGTACAATTTACTTCCACAGAAGTTGAAGAGTTTATCAACACATATTTTTAAACGAAAACTAAAAAATGTTCTTGTTGATCTATGTCCTTATACAACACAAGAATTCAGTAGCAATTTAGCTTTAATTTAGTTATACAACATTTAACAGATTATCATATAGAGTTTTATTTGCATGTTTGTATGTTTCTATGACTTATAATATTTGTAAGTGTTAGACCTTTTTTACTGCTTTTATTGACTTTTTACTGTTTTTATTGACTTGTCCTATATCACATGTGATCTTACAGGATGAATAAACTATTGTATTGTATTGTATCATTAACAGGTTCAAACGTTTTGGGAATAGCAGATGATAATTTACTTCCGATATTTACAAAGTGAATATTAAATGCCTCACAGATTTTGATTGGATCTTCAATTTTAACATTGTTTGATTCCAAACTTTTAACATATTTATGATTATTGTGATTTGATGTATTATGCAACAAGGATTTATACCATTCCATACTACCTTGGGAGTGGAATTGGTGAATTGCTCTTGATAATATTTGAATTTCTTTTCTCTAGAGATTTTTTAACAAGTTTATTGAGATGAGAATATTTTTCTAAAAAGTTATCTGAAAGTGGGTCTTTTTTTTTCTTGTAGAAGTATTTGTCACGTTCTTTTATCAATTTTGCTATGTGATCATCAAACCATGGCTTAGATTCTTTTTTACATTTATATTTTTTTATGAATGAACAGGAGTCAAAAACTTCTAATAATTTTATATATGCTTCATTTGGATTATTATAAAATTGAATTGTATGATTTAAATTTATTAGTTCTTTTTTAATCTTTCAAGATTGAATTTTTTTACTGAAATATAATCAGTTTTATTTTTGTTTGTTGTAGGTTGTGTATTTATACATGTGATATACATTTTGTGGTCGCTGAGTGAAGTATTGGTGATAAAGACATTCATATGTCTTTTTGAATTCATTAGAAAATGATCAATTAGACTTGAACTATTATGTATTTCTCTTGTTGGAATTATCTCATTGACCAATATTAAATGATTGGAATTATAGATATCAATCAATTCTTTGGTTTCCTTATTGTTGTGATGGTTGAGATTTTCAAGGGTTTCATCCATGAATTCAAAAAATCTTTGTTTACTTAAATTAGGAGGACGATATAAGCCACATAACAACAAATTTAAAAATTTGATTTTTACCACAATAAACGACAGTACATCCCCTTTTTTTTCTTCAATTTCAAATTCAATATTTTCCTTGATGAAAATACCTACGCCGCCACCACATTTTTCTCTGCTAGAATATATGGAAGAAAAACCTTCAAAGTTGTAATATTTTTCTTCATCTTTTCTCAACCAAGTTTCCGTTATTATAATTATATTCAATTTCAGTTCATTGATCATCACTTCTAAATCATCCATTTTGTTTTATTTGTGTCATTTTTTATTAATTTTAGTTTTAATTTATAGTACAATTGGTTATCTGCCGAATGTTTGATGTCATATTTCGTCTTATATTTTGAATTGGACAATATACAATTTCCGCACTGGTGGTTGCTAGTGTTCGTTTGTGGACAACTTTCCAATTTGTGATTGCCAGCACAGTAGGGGCACAAGGAAATATTTCGGCATTTATGGGCACTGTGGTTGAACTGGAAACAATTAAAGCATTGTGTTACTTTGTTTCCATCAAATACCTTACATATTTGCCAATCAAAAAACAACTTTTGATCAGAGTTATTGATAATTTTATGAAATAGGTTTCCATTGACTTCAGCGTAAATTGTATAGCACTTCTTTGATTCTACGAACTTCATATGATTTATCTTCAGATGATCTTTTCATTGATATCATTCTGTTCTCTAATTATTTTTTCCAATTCTTCTTTATCCATTTCTTTCTCCAATCGAAGTCCAGTAATTATGATTTTGGGATTTGTCAATTTCTGCGTAATAATATTATATTGGTTGTTCATTTTCGTTTCTATTTCTTCTTTTAATTTCACGGAGTCACTATTATTTTTACAGCTTACTTCTATACCCCCATTTTTCACAAACTTTACAGAGTCAATGGAGATATTCAGTTTTCCTATATTAATATTATTTTCAAATCTTTTTGAGTTTTGATAGTAGGTTGAATTGTTTTGGACGATTATGAATGTTTCAATATTTTTTTGTGGTAATATTTTCAAGTTATTCTTGGTGATCTCTGCATATGACATAACATCATTTTGAATAACTTTTTCAGTGTTTTTTTTTCATTTCTCTTAACTCCTCTTCTATTTTCTGTAGACTATCCATAATGGTATCCTTTTCAACTATATTTGATACAATAAGATTGTAATTTTGTTGAATTCTTTCATTTTCTTGCGATAAAAATTTAATATTTTTGTCTTTTTCATTAAGAAGTAACTCTTTTTCTTCATTAATTTTCCATAAATGTATGTTCTCGTTCTTGAGTTTAGTGATTATTTCCATTAATTCTTTCAACTTATCTGGAGTTTCCTCATAATTGATTTGAATGTAGTCCGAAGACTGATCCTCCTCATCAGCATTAGCATTAGAAAGTCTTTTTCCTTTCCGTCTAGGCATTTTTAATTCATTGGTAATTTCAAATTAGATTAATTTACCTGGGCTAACATTTTTCAAAATGACGTTTTTGTGAATATGTCAGGTTCACTAATACACAACACAATCTCTTCCGAAATGGTGAAAGCACTGCAGCATCCGAATCACCAAACACCACTTGAGATGTTTAACTTTTCCGTATAGTGAGTTTCAATATTTGAATTACTGTTTTCCTATGTGAAATTTATTATTTTATTTTGATCTTGACTGCCCTGTCACTTTTAGTACTCAAGAATTCTGAACACTGATGCTGAAACCCCAGAAGAACTTGTGCAGAAAATGAATAATTTGTCGAAAGAATTTACTGATTGGTGTAGTAACAACTTCTTAATTGTCAATCCTGACAAAACAGTATGTCTACAGTTTTATTCTCGTACAAAAATCTCAAATGATTATTTTGTTCGCGTAAACAACAAAGATATATATTTTTCGGACTCAATATAATTTCTGGGCAAATATTTAGATGCAAATTTGAAGTGGAATACACATGTTGATCAGGTGTGTAAGAGACTCAATAGTAGTTATTATGCAATTTTGCAGCTGAAAAATATATTCACGCTAGAGCAATTAATAAATGTGTACTATGCTCTCTCATATTCACATATTTCTTATAACATTGTCCTTTGGGGAAGTACGGCCAATGCTCGCTAGAGCTTCTTTTTATCAGTCAAAAAGACTAATTTGCCTAATCTTTGACTTAGATTACCGAACGACGTATAGGAATCATTTTAAAAAGTTTAACTTACTGACGGTACCATCGATTTACATTTATAAAACTGTAACATATGTTAAACTCAACATCAAGAGCTTCTCAAAAAATTCTGACTCTCATGACTATGCTACGAGGCATGGTGATTTATTTAGAAGTACAAAGCACCGTACTTCACTTTACGAAAGCAGTCCTAAGTATAATGGAAAACGATTTTTCAATCACCTCCCCAGTAATATCAAAAACGAAAAAAATATTAAAAAATTCAAATTGAGATTGAAAAAATATTTAGTGGAATCCTGCTTTTATGACATTAGTGAATATTTTGCTAATTTATAATTTTTTTAAATTTGATTATTTGCTTGTTTGTATGGACGATATGTTTAAAGTAATATAGTTATTTGTTTACTGTATATATATATATATATATATATATATATATATATATATATGTGTATATGTGTACCTATGTATGTCTGTGTATATACATTTTATGACTTGTCCTATATCATGTATGATCTTAAAGGATAAATAAAGATTATTATTATTATTATTATTATAACCAATGAACATAAGATCCGAAATCTTATGTTATATTTTACTTAATCCCTGCACCCATAAGTGGTGTAAGGGGCTGTAAAACATAAATTGTTCCTTGGGCGCAGTGTAGATTGGATAAAGCAAATGCTGGCAGAAGAAAAAAAAACTATTAACTGGTTAATACTCTCAGACATCTACACATATGCACATCTTTAGACATATGTACTCAGATACATAATCCCGCAAGGGATTAGACTTCAAACATACTTCGTTACTTTGTTTTATTTGGCTGATATTACAATCGTTAGGAACTGGAGTTCTTCAGGCTTCGTGTCAATCAAGCCTTTTTATCAGTACCGCAAAGGCAACCCCAAAAATTCAGCTATATTCTAGAAAAAAATTGTTTACCTGTTGATTTTAAAGTGAAATTCGCGGGGAAAGAAAACAATGGACTAGGAACCGTATTAGGTGAATGTTCTGGGGCGTCCTTCAGAAAATTAATAGCACCCAAGAGGATTGGATGGGATTCCCATCGATACATAAGGACCTAGTATTTCCCCTTGTTACCGATACCAAGGGTTCTAATACAAGAAGCAACAATCTAAGCATAAATTAATTGTCTTTTATGTGGTGCGATCACAAAGAAAATGAATACCCAAAACAAATGAAGCGTTGCAACAATTGTGTTGAATCCAATAAAATCTACAAACTAATCACGATATCAACCACCAACTGATCAATAAATACAAAATCATACTTTTAAAATATAAAACATCATTTCACATAATGGTGTTAAAACCAATTGAGTATTCTGCAATTCAACATAAAGTGCAAACAAAAATATTGAAGAATTTTAAGCAACAACTGAAATCTATTAGATCAAAAGTGACATTTTCATTTTGAGTGAATGTTTTCAGAGTATTTCAATGAAAAAATGAGATGAACAACTGTATCTCTTTTATTGAAGAAGTTGATACATATTTACAACTAAATCAACAATATAATAACATTGAATTATTCACAGGATACATCAATGTTGATATCTTTGATGAAAATAATGTTGACAATAACAAATATGCCAGGCTTGCCAAACATTTTTTTTTTTTTTTTTTATGTTCTGGTTCCCACGAAAAGGGATATCCTGTAATGTTCAGAGAACATCGTGGGAACCAAGGGAAAGAAGGTAGGAGTTGGTGTTCTTCTTAAATTTCTGGAGGTTGTATGCCTCGGGGAACACCTCCCTAGGCAATGAGTTCCAAAGCCTCTCTGTTAGTTGGATGAACGAGTCTTTGGAAAGTGATGTTCTGCAGGTCTCCAAAGTGACCACGAAGGGGTGTGATGACTGAACTTGGCGGGTTAGTCTGAAGAGACTGCCAAAGCAGGAAGCGATTGTTGATATTTCAGAAGAGCATAAGCCAAGAAAATATATATAAAATAGAAACAAATAGACAACTTTACTCACGGTGTTCCAGACAAGTGAGCGAGTTTGTAAGCGAGGCATCACCGACGAGACGAATTGCCCTTTTTGACAGAATCCAATAGCCTCAGGATATGTTTAGGTGCCGCCCTCCAAATATGGGAACAGTATTCCAGGACAGGTCGGATCTGTGCCTTATAGATCATAAGCAGCTGAGTGGGGGTGAAATAGCTCTTGGCACGAAACAAAAAACCAAGTTTTTGGGATGCACTTTTGGCAATGGACCTCACGTGATTTTCCCAGGAAAGGTTATTGCTGATAGTAATACCAAGCATCGATATGGATGACTTCAGTGGTATGGTTACTCCTGACAAAGTTATGAGGCACAGTGAGATCGGCTTTTCTAGAGAAAGACATGCTTGTGTTTGTTTGCATTGAATTCTCCAAGTTATTAGATCCCCACTCGAGAATTGTTGCTAAGTCCATATTTATATTATTAACATTTCTTCCTCGTTCATTTCTGGTTTCACGGGCTGATATAGGGGCCCTGGAGAGAAGCGGTATGGAGGTACTATCATCGCAAAGCTGTGTACTGGACATGAAGTTGCTTTCAACAGGTCGTTGATGTGAAGTAGAAATAGTGTTGGTGCGAGAATAGATCTTTGCGGAACACCAGCATTTATGAGTAGAGTGTCAGATGAAACTCCATCGACCACTACATGGAGAGACCTGTTTGAGAGAAAACTAGCAAGCAGAGACACAGCTGAGGGGCAAGCCATAAGACGGAAGCTTGGCGAGGAGTCCCTGGTGCCAAACTCGATCGAGCGCCTTGGAGATATCTAATGCCACAGCTAAATTTCTCCATACTTTTCAATAGATAGCTGCCATATATGTGAGGCGTAGCGAGCAGGTCACCAGTTGATCTCTGATGGCGGAAGCCATATTGCCTATCGTTGACAATTCCTGAGTCTTCCAGATATTTCATGAGCTCGATGTTGATGGCTTTTCCATGACCTTTGAAATAATAGATAGCAGTGCGATAGGTCTGTAGTTGCTAGGTAGGGCCTTTTTGCCTTTTTTTAGGGACTGGCTGTACTCTTGCAATTTTCCAATTGGACGAAATACCCCAA
The DNA here is from genome assembly GCA_018342105.1 of Gonioctena quinquepunctata. Classification (NCBI taxonomy): domain Eukaryota; kingdom Metazoa; phylum Arthropoda; class Insecta; order Coleoptera; family Chrysomelidae; genus Gonioctena; species Gonioctena quinquepunctata. The sequence continues at coordinate 60,356 of JAFIRS010005221.1, forward strand.
ATTGTAAGAGTGGTTGAACAACCAAGAACAGGTGTTAGTTCGGGGGCACATTTCTTGAGAACAATCGGCGGGATTCCGTCAGATCCACAGGCTTTGTTGGTGTTGAGACCCAGCAAAATCTTTCTGATAGTACGTTGGCGAAAGGTGATCTCGGGCATGTGACTGTCAATAGGTGTAATGTTCGGGGTTGTTTTCCCGATGAATCAGAGTGGAATTTCCAGCAAATAGGTCGCAAAGATATTGGCTTTTCCTGGGCAGTCGTTGCTAGTGTTCCATCTTCTTTGGTTAGAGGAGGAAATGAGCTGGAAGTGAAGTTTCTTCCCACAGCTTTGGCGAAAGACCAAAATGAACAGGGATCCGTTAGGACATTCAGCAAGTTTTGATCTTATTTTGGCATTGTGGGCATCTTTTGAGCATTCTATTGTCTCTTTGCATATGCCTCTAGCCTTGACATATGCTGCTCTGGTCTCAGGGCCGGATTTTTTAGCCATCGATGGTATGCTGCCTGTTTGGAAGCCACAGCTCTAGAGCAGTTTTGTTAAACCAGGTCTTATCGGATGATGTTCTTCTTTCGGTATTCGGTATGTAAGTTTGCATCCCCAACATGATGATTTCGAAATTATCTCAGCACATCGTGTTGGATCTACTGAAGAGAACAAACTCTCTTCCATGGAAACGCTGAGAAAAAAAATACGAAAACCTTCCCGGTCGGCCGAATTGTAATGCCCATGAGGCGGGGTGGTATTTTGCAGCTCGATGGTAAATGGAAAGAGCATGTTGTGGAAATGAGGTGTGATCAGAGTTTCCAAGTGGGGCACAAACTTCTATTCTATACTGGGTCAGGATTGGTGGTGAGGAAAAGATCTAGTGTATTGGCAGGCTGGTTGTTGACATCAGGGATGCGGGTTGGTAGCTCGACCAGTTGTTCTAGACCATGAGTGATGGCGAAGGCCTCGACGGCGACCAGCATTATCTGTTTTTTGTTAGAGATTTGAGCCAGGCAGCGTTATGTACATTAAAGTCTCCCATGATTATGGTTTCAGCTGTTGGATGGTTCTCCTGAATGTAATCCAGTTTGAGTGATAAAACTTCAAAAGGGTCGTTATATGAAGGTTCATTAGGTGATAGGTAAAAGGCAGCAGAGGAACTTAGTCAGTTTGGTATCAGATAGCTTGACCACATCACATCAAAGTCTTTGGGTTCCAAACCTCTTCACGCTGGCATGAAAGGTTACCTTAATAAGGCAGACTCCACCTTTAAACCCTGAATGAGAATGGAGTTAAATAACCAGGCCCAAAGCATATGGCCCTTTTGTTGGTGGGCGAGTTTACTTTGTGTTTCTGTTAGAGCCAGAATATCGGTTTTCGTCTGTAGGTGATGGTGGACGTCATTGATTTCTTGTTGAGTCCGCGGATGTTGCAAAAATTAATCTTTAATGTTGAGTCCCCTCGAGTACTCTCGCCCGGAAATCCGAATGGAGAGTATTTTGCTTCGAGTGTTTTACTCTAGGAGACTTCATCATTATTACTATTAGAATGCACCGAAAATAAAGGAGGTTTGGGGGAAAAAGGAAAGAGGGGGCCGGGAAAATATCGAACGAACACTGAAACATGGAATGATCCATTTCACAGCACACAAAGTCGATATGGTGGTATTTCACGGTGATGAGACCATCTTCCACCCTACGGTTATCCTTTATCCTTTATCCTTTTTTTTATATATATATATATATATACATATATATATATATATATATATATAACAAGAAAAAAATTTAAATTTTCCATATAGATTGAATAATAAGGTATCATCTTTACTAAGTTAACTATATATAAAAACCCTAATATTTTCCTCATCTTGATTTCTGTGGAACATTCATATACCTGATGAATAATGAACAAATTGATACATTACAAAAAGTACAGAATCGTGCTATGAGAGCCATTCTATTATGTAGGAAAACAACATCAATAGCACATGTTGGAATCCTTGAATTTATTGAATGTTGACGAGAGCGCTTATAATATGCTCAAGTTTGGTATAAACTCAAGTCAGGATGTACCCAACCTATCTAACTGAAAAATAACTTATCTCCAAGAAATACATAATCACAATACCAGATCACATGCTTCCAATGATTTCTATATTAATATTGCTAATGCTGCTACAAACACAGTGTTCATCAAGGCTTACAGCTT